>JAJJWW010017511.1:0-279788 GCA_023531295.1 Papaver armeniacum
AGTTGTTCATCTTCAATGGCTTTGTTGTGTGGATTCTTGTGAGGGGTGTAGTGTAGGATTTCCTGCAACTACACACCACTTTTCAGCTTGGTCGAATCCAAGCTTGGGACACGATTTTGGCATGGCCGGTCGGGCATGCGTGTAGACGGAATGCCGGTATACATGCCCATACATCACCGTCCCGTGAAAGTGTGATCTGGACCGCTTAATTTGTCCGGCAAAGAGGAGCGGTCAGGATTGATTTACGACCGAAGTTTGGTACCGCAAATGCCGCGCGTTGATGCGCGTCGTTTACACAACAAATTAATTAAGATATTTCCCACTAATTAACTAGTAATATAGCGGTAGTAAGAGATCGTTCCCACAGAGAGCTGTGTAATTGATAGGTTATTTGATCAACAAAATAAAGTAAATAACTAAAGGGGATTGGTTTAAAGTGAAATAAAAAGAATAACAAATAAAAGAAAGATGATTAAGGAATCATTCGCCGTCACTGGAAAGAAACTTAATAAAAGTACTTGTTTATTTCTTGTAGAATTTCTATATCACCAACCGTAGAATAGCAATAAGCTCGCTATTCTCGGAATTCCTGTTGCCACTTGGATACGGAAGCGCTCGACTACTAGATTCTATCCATCCGAGCCACCATGAATAAGCTCTCAAGATGTAACCCACCGGATGCATTACGTTTTGTGAATTAGGTTGATCTAGCATCAGACGCATAAGCTCGGTCTCGGCTTACTAGTGCCATCTCTACACAATTGCTTAATGTAATCCCTCTGTCAGCTTTTGCGATGTACTACTTATGTAAGGAACTGAGTGACTATTACACGTATCACCAATCCCAATACTAGTAGAAGAATTACTACCAGGTTAATTCAAATGGCCAGTTGAATAACCCAGTAGTAATCTTAGACGATAAAAATAATAGAGACAATCGACAAGAAAATTAAACTCAAAATAAATTTGTGAAAAGAATTAAAGTTTCATAAACCAGGACTTTGAAATCATACCTTAATCAGTAAAAATTCAGCTACACATGGATTTACTAAAACCCATGAAAAATATATATAGAAGAATAAGAAAATAGTTTGGTTTCCCCCTAATGGGGTTAACCCTAGATATGAAATAAAACCTTTCCTCTCTTCTATTCTCTGTATTTTTTCTCTCCCAAAAGTTGTATCTCAAACTCGGCTATCTCCAGCCTTTATATAGCTTAGGAGCAAATCCTCCGTGTTTGATAAGGATCCAAGGTCGGTGGTGATCGTGTGTTTTGGTATTTTGTAGAATGAGGTGTCGTGATTCGGGTGTAACAAACAACACTACGAAATATCATCAACGCCGCTTTTGATTGGGTGATAGTTGAAGTGGGGTTTGTAGGAGCCAATGGTCTTCCTTCAAGAATCGGTTTACATCAAACTTGATTTTTGTTTTGTACCAACTTCCCACTTTTCCAAGACGCGATAATCTTTTTCACTTGATCGGAAATCTTCCGTATGTTTATCTTCAACATCAACTAGTTTCTGGTCACGAAAACTAGTTTCCAACTCATCCAAATTTCCAACAAAGTCGTACCCATCGGTTCCTCTTTCATCTTAACTTTCGTCACAACCGGCTGAAGCTTCACCGCCAAAACCCGTTCGACTATCACCGTTAACCTTTGTTTTCTTGGTTGTAAAATTCTGTACAATACCAGGCCACTTGAGCTCCTTCTTCTCTTTATCATCAAATGGCACCAGCAGCAGAAACTCAAGCCACAGGCCCACAATCTCCTCGATACATTCTTCATCATACTCCCGTTATCCATTAGTGGCAATAAACCTATCTTCTCCATACCTTCCATGTTCACTGCCAATTCTCGAGAAATCCTCACTGCCATCGAGCCATCTTCATTCCATGTTAGGTTCATATCTCTCCTTGAATCATCAACGCCATCACATGTTGTCAATGGCAGCAGCGAAGACAACTCCTTCATGCCAACAACTCCTCTCCATCAATGGCCGATAGATAATGAGCGATGTATAAATCTCTATTTCAAACGTGACCCGTCTCTTCTAGCACCATAAGCACCCTAGTGGCAGTTACTATCATCGTTATCTTTGTCCATCAATTACCTTTCGTGATAATCATGATCGACCAATGGCAGCAACCATTTTCTCCCTTGTTTTGTCATGCTCAAACAATCTCCAAAACCACATCGAACTCACGGTTTCCTAGAGTCTAAGATACTTGTAACACTAACAACATCCATGAGTTAAAGAACTCGAGAATAACCGGAAATAATCGGTCGTGAGAACCGGACCAAGTTCCGTTATTTAGTTTAAATGTAGAAGATGGTGGCCCCGAGTCAATAGGTCGGGCGCCTTTAATAAGCATTTGAATTATGGCTTCCCCAAATGAATCGATTGCCTTTAGCAAGTTCCATTAAAACAGGTCACCCCTTAATAGAATGACTGCCCCTTAACGTACGGTGGGGTGGCAATAGCACTTGGCCTAGAAAATGACCATTTTGCCCTTATAATCTTCCAAGTTCTTGTTTTGCTCATAACTTCTTCATACGAACTCAGAATGACTCCGTTCTTTCGCCATTGTCTTCATATTCTCGTCCTCTACACAATGAAAAGTAGAAATCTTGTATTTAAACGAGTTCAAATTGGTCTTTGGCCTTTCTCCACTTGTAGCTAGCTTCTTTCCTTGCACAATTAAGTACAAATTCACTTCTTTTGGATGATTTCCTTAACAACACACAAATAAGAGAAAACAAGCGTAATATACAATAATTTGCATTAAAACCAACAAATACTAGCATGGAATTGACACTAAATATATGTGAAATATGCACTTATCACGCGTCATGCCAACTTTGGGCACGCGTTTCAAGATGACCAAGCTTGGTTGGTCCCGGCCGATTGGTTCGGCGTGTAGGTGGTAGGCTGGTTTTCACGCCTATACCTTACTGTCCCATGGAAACGTGATCTAAGCCACTCAATTTGTCCGGCGAAGTTAAGTGGTCGAGATCAGTTCGTGATTGGGAGGTGTGACCACGCTAGTTTGGGCGTGCGAATAACCAGGCATGGTATGCCTTGGCCGATCGGGTGTGGAGATAGATGGGTCCACGGTGATCATGTTGATGCTCACTAGACCTGCTCAGTCGACTCCTAAACCCTCCATTCGATCAGGAGAAAACGGACGTTTGCGATCAATGCAAACCCTAATTAGGGTTTTGCCGGCCGTGCGACATGCCCACTTTGGGCGCACGATCTGGAACGACCAGCCATGGTTGGTCCTGACCTATCGGTCATGTGTGTATGCGGGCTTACAGTGAGCGTGTTGACATGCTCTGGGCCCTTGAATGGTTGAGACTGTTTTGCGACACATGTAATGTGCCGCAAACCCTAATTTAAGGTTTTTCGTCCATACTGCTTTGGCTTGGACGGTTCGGCAAGCTATGCCACCGTTTTGGGGAGGCCGACCATGTGGGGCCCGCATTGGGTTGGTAGTGAATATTCCAATACCTGCTTGGTGTCATGGATTCAATCTAAGCCATCCAATCATGCTGGTGAAGTTGGATGGTCGTGATCGTTTCTGAGACTGATATGGACAGTCCAGATTCAAATATACTCAATCGGGCTAGTATAACACACCGAGAGATGTATGCTCAATCGCGCTAGTATAACACACCGAGAGTTGCATACTGTACGGGTATTTCGTACATGCTTCATTATTTATGCTTGGAGGTTCGTGTTGCTCTGCTGAGAACAACACTCAGTCTTCATGCCACACCGATAATGAGTACAGGAAATACAAGGCTGGTCATGCATTAATTAATAATGCTATAAATTCACAGGGTATATGGGATTGTTGCCACATGCTCCAAATTAATTTCGTGTATTTAATTCACAGAATGTTGGGATTGTTGCCACATGCTCCATTCTAGGTGAATTAGTAAAGTGAAGAAGTATTCATCACTTATTAATGGCTTTATCTTTTGCAAGATGTTAGCGCATAATTTTGGCCTTTACAATTTTAGCCTTAAATGAAAATCCACCATCAACACCCATAGCTCTCAGAGTTTTGATGATAACGATGTTGAAGTCACAGGCCGCATAAATCAATGTGTTGTCGAGCTCGGTGTCCTTCAGATGAACCGTGGCCAGCAGTCCCCAGTTGTATTTTCCAGTACCGTCTCTCGAGAGAGTTTGGGGTTCTGGCGTAGTTTCTTCAGTAGGAAAAAGTCGTTTGCCCGACACAACTCGATTGAGGGCTGCAAATATATCTTGACGCTGCGCCTTGGAGAAATAGAGAATCTCGCATACATGCTCCATGATGGATTGCACGGTTTTGTGAACAGAGTCCCCAGAGAGCATGCAACTCCTGACTGGAAGAGGATCTCTGTGAACTCCCTCATTGCCCAGCTGAAGTTCCCCTGCCTCCACCTTTTCTTTGAAAATACGCTTTAACTTATTGCAGTCACTGGTCGGGTGATGGACAAACATGTGGTAGCGGCAATACTTCGGATTTGCCATTTCCTCTTCAGTTGGTGGGCGCCTAGTAGGGGCAATCTGATGGCGTCATCTTGGATCCATGCCTCCAAGAGTTCAATTACTTCCTCGATTGGGAACGGGAAATCTAAGGCCCTTTCTCCGGCTCCTTGATATTGCGCAAGAGCCTTAGCTGCGTTCTTCCGCGGTGGAGCGCCGATGTCTTGGCGCACGCTTGGATTGTTGTTCTGTCACTGGAGCCTTCCTTTTGCCTCTTTCACTTACCACGCTCACAGAGGGGCCAGTATTATATTACTTGTTGATGAGGCGTCTGTTTCCTCGATTTTTGCGTGCGTCTTCAACCTTGGCTGGCGTGGTTCTTTCCAACAATGCTGGTGCTGTTCTGGCCGACCGTTTAGCAGCCTCATGAAGTTCAGAGAACATATGGAATCGTAGATTCTCCAGTAAGGCACGATATATGAGAACCATACCATTGATGCAAGAATCCACTAATTGTTGTTCGGTCACATTTGGGTCGTGACAGTCCAGCGCTTGAATCCTGAATCTTTTGACATAATTATTTGGATGTTCATTGTTTCGTTAGAACATCCTCCCTAAATCTGAGAAGGTAATTTGCTCAGATACAAAGAAGTACTTCTTTTAGAAATCCATAACCATGTCACCCCAGTTGGGTATGCTGTTTGGTGCAATGATATTGTACCAGGTGTATGCTCTTATGGTAAGTGACTTTGAAAACTCCCTCAAACGGAGAATATGGTTGTATTCGTGCTCGCACAAGGATTCCAAAAAATCGAGAGACATGTTCACGCGCATTACCGGTGCCGTCATATAAGGAGAATTGAGGAGAAGAGTATCCTCTTGGGAGAGGAATTCTTTGTACTTCAGGAGGATACGGGGGTTGATATTGATGCATGTCTGCAGAATCACTTTTGTCTCGGTTTCAAAGAATTCGTTTCAAATCCTCTCGTGTGACAAAATTGGACGGCTGATTCCTCTCCGTTGGAGCCCCAGAACGAGTCTCTTCATCTACAAAGGTGCGCCTTGCTGAGGCATCAGCTCCAGGAGTATTGAAGGTGTTCCTCATTGGCTCTGGTTGGCGCGGTTCCTGTGGTAGCCGCTCTGTTAGTGCCTTGAGGAAAAGAAGTACCTCTTTCTGATTCGAAGCCATGTCCGTCTGAGCCCTAGCAAGAACTTCCTGTCTTTCCATCAAATTAGCAATGGTAAGATGGGATCGTCTCACTTTGGCTCCCAGGTCTCGTACCGATGGAGTAGCAATGCTCTGGTGAAGGTTGGAGATATCACGTTTGAAGAAACGTTGTGTGTGGGGGGCAGCGGCCCTGGCTATGGTGACCTGGAGGTGTGACACCTGAAGGAACGTTTTCCACGGCAGCGGCTTTGGCTCTGGTAACCGAAGGTGTAATGCCTGAAGGAACATTCTCCGCGCTGCTGGTGTTGACAGGTGGCGTGTTAATGCCACTGGATGGAACGTTAATACCGAGAGTAATTTCAGCGCTAGTCTTTTCAGGGTTTGTTGTTGATCCGGACCTGACTTCTACCATCTTGAGATCGGGATTGAAAAATGAAATTTGGAAATTGGAAATTGATATTGCAACCGAGAGATTAATCTCCCACTGTGGTCGCCAATTGTTTGTGGGTGAAAACCGTTTCTGCTGATTTTGGTAATTTCGGGTGTGTGGATGAGAAACGAATCTAAACCCTAAACAATACACTACACGTGAGTACTTTTGATTCGATAGATCAATCTATACAATCCTGGACTAAACCAAGAAATGGTCGTTCTAGGCTTGCTTCGGTCACAAAGTGAAGGAGAAGGGTTGGTCTTAGGGAGGGAAGCGAAGAGAGTCTTGAGACCAGAATAGTTGATTCTGAAGGTATGGTTTGTTTTATGACTTGTATCGGAAGTAGAACTGGTTAGCAGAATGGAAAGCTACCGTGTGATTTCTAGATACTTCGTATTGTTGCCGACCAAAACCTGTTGTTTGGTGAAAATAGGTGAAGCCTATTTATACAAGTCATATTGAAAGGTACCCTGGTCTCGTAGGAAGTGAAAATGATTAAGTGGTGGAAGAATAGAGTAACTTGTAACCGTCAGACGTTATGCTTCCATGATGAGGGAAGTGAATTCGTGTAACCGTCAGTCATTACGATTCCATGATGAAGGAAATGAATTGTTTACACCGTTACTTTTCACCACCACTAATTGTCCTACTTCATGACACTTTCTTGTAACGGGCGCATTGCACGCCGCACGCTGTAAACCGCCAGACCAATACCCTGATGAGTATCCCCCAGTTTGTGACATGTTTGATGTCTCTAGTGTTTTCGTGGAAAACGTGTAGCAGGTTGCTATGTGTGGCAAGTCAAAGTCAAGAGACTTTTCCATAGGAAAAATAACATGTGATGCTATTAGGCTTGCCTTGGTGGGCCGCCTAAAACTTGCCACAAGTCCGTTAGTTTGGTGGCGAACTTGAATGGCTGAGATTACATCTCATGAGGAAGGGTAGCTGTTGATTATGGCCACATCTTTGTTGTGTAACAAAGTGGCGCCATTAGCATAGTGGCGCCTGGCGTAGCCGTGGCTTAGCGGCATGCCAGTGGCGTGGCATAGCGGCATGCCAGTAGCCGTGGCATGGCGGCATGCCAGTGGCATTGTAGCATGGCCAAAGTTAAGGTTTGGCTCCGGGGACAAAATTAGGGCTTGGCGGCGTGGCCAAGGCTAGGATTTGGCGTCGTGGTAAGAATTAGGGCTTGGCGGCGTGGCCAAGGCTAGGATTTGGCGTCGTGGTAAGAATTAGGGCTTGGCGGCGTGGCCAAGCCTAGGTTTTGGCGTCGTGGTAAGAATTAGGGCTTGGCGCCGTGGCCAAGGCTAGGTTTTGGCGCCGTGGTAAGAATTAGGGCTTGGCGGCGTGGCCAAGGCTAAAGTGGCATGCTACCGCGGCAGAGTGGCATGTTGGCATACCGATTAATATGTTGTTGTGGTAAGGCGCGTTTGGCTTGCCAGTTAGTATGGTGGCGCAGCAGGGTGCGTTTGGCATTTAATGTATGGTGGCAAGTTTGGAGCGACTTGATTGGCCGAGGAAAGGGGCCAGCCAAGCATGGGCGTGGCTACACTTCTGGTGAGAGTGTGGCGGCTTTAGAGCGACCTGATTGGTCGATGGCAAGTATGGGCCCATCCACAACTTATGTGCGCGTGCTAATTTGAGGCGACACGAGCCAATGACAAGTGTGGCCTAAGGCATGGCCACGCCTCCCTTTGCTTCTGCGGCTCCCTGTTTTCTGATTCTGAGCAAGGTTTTGCACCTACTAACCCATGGCGGATTAATTACCTAGTTTGCCTAGGTTTAATTTCGATAAGCAAGGTCTAATATACTGTGCGAGGCGCAAAACCCTAACTTCCGTAAGTTAGTCAGGGCAATTGATTGAATTCTATGTGTTGACACGGAGTTCTTTTAAGTTCATTGCCAGAGAGCATCATGCTTTTTCTGATTGAATACCTTATTCAAAGACCTTATCCTTGATATTTGGAAATTCGTGCTACTCTACTGCGAGTGAACACAAATTGTCATGCCATATCAAAATTAAGGGTTCAGCCGGAGAACATGGAAGGCATTCCACGGGAACTTCGCTAGTCTGGATAAATTTCATGTAAGTATATTGAACGACTCAATAAATATGTCGTGGAGAGGCTAACCGTTTTCGATTTCAACCCTAAGCTAAAAACCACCATCAACAACAGTGTCATAGTATTATTACACAACATCAAAGTTCAATTGTATCACAACTTCAACAACAATATTATGGTGATATGTATCACTCCCCCTTAGTCAATACTCAATCTCACATGGAAACCACTCCCCCTTACATAATGATCCAAAAATCATATGTATTTGTAGTGTGAACTACACATTATTTCTCCCCCTTTTTGTCAATAAAATTGGCAAAGGTACGAAAACTAGTGGGATCCTAAAATTTCCATAATGACATTTCATGACCAAAAGAAAGTACATATCAACTTTTTAGATGCAATCATATAGTCGAAGCTAAATGCTTTCATCAAGGAGTTTATAAAGATACAAGATAACCCCTATAATATTCCACATCCGCACTCCCCACAAAGATTTGGCAATTAAGCACAAGTTTAATTAAGAACTCTCCCCCATAAAATGTCATTCTCGAAAGAACAACAAGTGTGACCTTAATTTCACAAGAAAAGAAGGATTTCTTTGGCGAATATGAATTTGAATCCAAAATACTCAATTAAATTAACCACAAGAAAACCCATGATTAATTTAATCGGAAATGCTCAACATAAGTGACAGGGAAGATCAATACTGCGGAATAGACAAGGATTCATACTATTTTCCATCACTATTTGCACAATGACATACAATAGACATAATCCTCGTAAACAAAAGTTCATCATATCTTCCATCAATATTTGCGTAATGACATACAATAGGCTTAAAACTTTTGTAATGTCAAAAGTTCATTCATTCTTTTATCAATACTTGCATATCGACATATGAAAGACTTAACTTTTGACAAAGTTGGACAATCATAGTTCAGGCAAACACTATATCCTATAACAAATTGCAATATATAAAACCATAAATATTAATACTTTATAAAAAATCATCTTCCAAACAATTTTAGAATTTAAACCAATAAACCTAAAAAACATGAAGATGAAAACGTTTGCTATGTGTAATCACAATAATGGTTATTCCAAACTCTAGTTATTCTTCTAAACAAAACAAGAAAATAAAATTCTCATCAGAAGATTTACTAGATGTTGTAGAGATTTCTCAGAGCATCTACCGAGAATTCCTTCTCATTATTGAAAAATCCATTGATTATGGGATCGTTCAATTCCTCTAAATCTTCAGAAACCTCCGTCAACTCACTAAGTTATATTTTTAGCTCACGCAAGGTGTTCTTTATTAGAGACAACATTTGTTTATAGTGAGTAATCTCTTCTAAAGACGAAACAATTTGAGATTTTAAATCATTTCTTTTGATGATGAAAATTTTCACCAAATCTCTGAAGTTATTATCAAGATGTTTGGAAGAACCTATTCCATTATTTGTAGCTTTCACTTTCTTTTGAGGAAGAGATTTACGATACACGTTAAGATTGCATCCCTAATATGTGAGCCATGAAACTGTATCTTTTAGAGAAAAGAAGACTACAAATGATTAAAAATAGACTTATGAATGCCCAAACCCTAAGAATGTAGAACAAGTCTTCCGTGGTTTAATGATCCCTAGGAGAATATTTTTTAACAAAAATAAGAACAACGTTAAAGATCAAGTTAAAGATCAGGATGAGATCGTCACTGGTATTAAACAGTGATGACATGAGCTAAATACTTCCCTCTTTCACCACATAGTGGTTTACCAAGGTTTGTTGTATAAACAAATTTCTTACCTCTTATGACTCTGGAAGCACTGGATTTGGGAAAACCACATTGATTATCCAGATTCATCTTTCGCATGTTCTCTTGAAGTTTGGAAATTCTTTTGTTATTCCTTTTGAATCTCCAACACGTATTTTGAACATGATTTGGATTTCCACAAAACAAACAAATCAATAAATATTCTTTGTCTTGTTGAGTTGCCTTATGTTTATTACATACATCAACCTTCATTCTTTCATGATCAACAGGAACAATGGGGTTGATTATGCCTGCAGTTTTGCTTTTAAATCCTAAACCATTTGTGTTTCCAAAGGATTTCTGACCAAATAGCATTGCTGAAATTTTGTCAAAACTTCCAGATAATCTATGCAGATCATCCTTAAGAGTATTAATCTCTTTTTCCTTCAGAGCCATGGTTCCGGTGAGTTTGTCATTAAGACAATCTATCTCAAGAATTTGCACCTGGATTAATGATTCAAGTTTCTTCAATGAAGCTTTTAATTGAAGATTTTCTTGAAGAACATCTCTATTCAAGAATCCAAAAAATCTTTGTGTCAGACTCAAATTCAGAATCAGAAATTGAGTAGGTGGATGTTTCTGCTGCAAGAGATGAAGGTCCATTACATTTATCAAATGTATCCACTACGTTGACACCTAGGAAATATTTTTCATCTATTGAATCATCTGAAGCAAAAACTGACAAAAGACGTTTATCACATCTATTGCTCCTTTTTACAAATTCTTTGATTCTTTCTGTTATCAGTGATTTATCAAAACCAACATTATTGGAACATCATTCATCAGCCCAGAACAAGTTAGAGGCTTCACTTGTGTTGGAGACAGCATTGAATGCAAATGTTCTAACAGAATTTTGATCAAGAATTTTTAACTTTCCAACAAGAGTATTTCTGGAAAGAGTATCAAGGTTATTTCCCTCAATGATGGCATGCTTCTTAGAATCGTATCTAGATGGCAGCGATCTGAAAAAATTTCATCACAATGTCCTTTTCAGGAATAGTCTTGCCTAATGCAAAAGATGCATTAACAATTTCAGACACTTTGTGATTAAACTCATCAAATGATTCTTTATCTGCCATACGAAGGTTTTCCCAATCAGAATTTAGGTTTTGAAGCCTAACTTCTTTCTCACTGGTATTTCCTTCAAATATGGTTTCTAAGATATCCCATGCTTCTTTAGACTTAGTGCACGTAGTCACATGGTGCTGAAGATCTGGGGTAATGACATGTATGATAGCATTTAAGCCGTCAGAATTTTGCATTGCAGCAAGAATTTCTTCTGGACTATATCTACCAATATCCTTAGGTATAGACACTGCCTTCTGTATTAACCGGAGGATCATAGCCATTAACAACACGTACACATTTTTGAAAATCACGAGCTTGAAGAAAAGCATGCATAGAAATTTTCCACCATAAGTAGTTTGAGCCATCGAAGACTGGTGGTACGTTTATGGAGATAGAATTCCTGTCCATAGAGTCAGATCACTACAAACACAGACTTGTAAGGTCTTTAAACGTGTTTGCATGCTCTGATACCAATTGAAAAAGCGGGGGTCTAACAACCACACACAATATTTCGCTTAGCAATCTGTATGTACTAACTCCAATATACTTTTAAGAGAATCAACTAAACAGTCAGACTCAATCTTAATAATTGTATATCAAAGAGTTATATCTCACTTTCTCGATTCAATACTTACTCAAACAAATAGAAATCTGCGAGTCTAATTGAATACAAGAGAAATCACTTGAACGGTACCAAAGACCAATGTTCAAGGATTAATCAATTTTAATCAACAACCAAAGGTTGGATTTCCCAATTGATCGATTCAACACACAACCTGTGATATTTCAATTACATAACAAAATAAAACGCGGAAAAGAAATAACACAGACATCAGAAGTTTTGTTAACGAGAAAACCGCAAATACAGAAAAACCCAGGGACCTAGTCCAGATTGAACACACACTGTATTAAGCCGTTACAGACACTAGCCTACTACAAACTAACTTCGATCTGGACTGTAGTTGAACCCCAATCAATCTCACACTGATCCAAGGTACAGTTGCGCTCCTTACGTTTCTGATCCCAGCAGGATACTACACACTTGATTCCCTTAGCTGATCTCACCCACAACTAAGAGTTGCTACGACCCAAAGTCGAAAATTTTAATAAACAAATCTGTATCACAGAGAAAAGTCTACGGTAATAGATAAACCTGTCTCCCACAGAAATACCTACGAGTTTTTGTTCCGTCTTTTGATAAATCAAGGTGAAAAGGAACCAATTGATAACCCAGACTTATATTCCCGAAGAATAGCCTAGTATTATAAATCACCTCACAATAATCCTAATCAACTAGCGAAGGAAGATATTGCGGAATCACAAACGATGAGACGAAGATGTTTGTGACTTCTTCTAATCTTGCCTATCATAGAAATCAATCTCAAGCAAAAACCTAAGGTTAAAGGAGAATCGACTCTAGCTAATACAACTAGTATCACACAGAAGGTGTGGGGATTAGGTTTCCCAGTTGCTAGAGTTCTCCTTTATATAGTCTTTCAAATCAGGGTTTGCAATCTAAGTTACCTTGGTAACAAAGCATTCAATATTCACCGTTAGATGAAAACTTGATTAGATTCAAGCTAATATCTTTCAACCGTTAGATCGTAACTTAGCTTGTTACACACAAATGAAATGCACGTTTATTTAGGTTTGTGTAACCGTACCCAAACATGTACACTTAGTTGGTTCAACAGTAGTTAACCAAATGGTTAGCCATATGAGCACTTTCATATCAACCATATTCTTCTTTACCATAACTAGTTCAAATGACTCAAATGAACTAGTTATAGAGTTGTTCAATTGCTTAGATATTATAGATGTATACAAGACACAATCGAAGCAAAAACGATTTGATTCACTCGAATCGATTCATGAGCTTTATAGCCACGGTTTGCAAACATGCATTCCTTAGTTTATATAAGTTTAAGTTCACGAATAATCGTTTTTAGAAAATAACCAACTTAAGTACGCATACTGGTACGCGGACTTAAGTACCCGGAATAAGTTTGTTTTCAGTTCACAAACTCCAACAGAAATTAACGGGATGTGAACTTCCGACAGTGCGCGTACTGGTACGCGGACTTTAGTTTCGGTTTTCCTGAGCAGCAAAGTACGCATACTTTGGTTCAAGGAATAAGGACTTACACACGTATGAGTTATCACCACAATTTTTATATCCAACCATGGTTATATATTCTAAACTCTCATTTCAATCATTGAAACATTGTTAGAGGACGTTATATAGTTGTTGTTCACAAACCATTTTTCGTCAAAGCAATTTTCAAGTAATTGAAACTTAATATGACTTTCGTCATTAGTAAAGATGAACTTGGCCAAAGGAAAGCTTACCAACACATATTTCGAGAAATAGATAAGCAAGATAAACTCGTCTTGAAATAGCAAATGTGTATAATCAAAGTCTATATAGCAATACGACTTTTATCTCAAGATAGGAGATAGAGTAGATAGACTTTTAAGTGATAGATAAGTTCAAGTCTCCACATACCTTTTAGTCGATGAAGTTCCACCAGTTCCTTGAGTAGTTCTTCATCTTTGTATGATGATCACCATGGAGTCTAGATCTCGACTATACTTTCTATCCTAGTCCGAGACTTAGCTATAAGTAGACTAGAAATCAAGACTTATAGTTTTGGAAACTAAACTTGACAACAAGCTTGAGATAGCAACGTTTGCGAGTTCGACCGAGCAGTGATTTAACACTCTTGACACATTTCACTATCAGAGGAATCAAAGCGAACTTTCTTAGAGGGAAAGAGAACCGTCCATATATCATCTTCTTTTCTAAAAAGGATTGAAGAAGACATGATGGATAAGGTAAATGAAATGCTTGCTTAAAGGAACACTATAAAAAGGAGGAAGATATGGGATAACTTTCCCAAAACAACCTTTGACAAAAACCCTAACAGAAAGAGTTTTGTTAGGAAAACCGTTTATGAGTTCAGTAACAGTACTTAGCTCAATAACCAAAAATAGAGCAAATTAGGAAGATACACGAACTAGTCAACCTAAAACTTTTCACACCCATCTTGGAGATTATAGTTCTTATTTCCAGGGAAAGAGACAAGAAAAATCTTTTTAGAAAAATTACAATATGTAATTTCTCTCTTCTAAAGAAGGGCCGGGAGTTTTCACAGGAGAGGAGGACGATTTAGTTAAATAGTGTTTCGGATTCTTCTGAGAATCCAATGAGGACTTTTTTCTTCCCTTTATTTTTCTGAACAGACAGTTTATCGATTTTTGCATACTATGAATGGTTCTGAAAATCTCTTCAGAAATAGGTTTCTTATGAGGTTTTCTTTTATTCTTAGGAGAAGATTTTTTTAAGAACCTTTGTGCAAGCTGTTCTTGGTTTATCCCGATTTTTATTCAAGGTATACTCATGATTTGTTGTGTATATGATCAAGTATTTCTCATTACTAGAACATGATAAAAACACATGAGTAATATGCTGATTTGGTTTACAAGAATCTATCGAAGAATATCGACCTTTCTCTTTAAAATCACACTTGCGAGAAAACGTATTTTCTTGTCTTAAGTTTTCCAGTTGACATTCCAGATTATCAATCCTTTTAATCCAGGCTTCCTTTTCCAGTTGAAATTCTCTCTTAATCGTGTGGAGATGTTTGGTTAAGAGATTGAATTTTTCTTCTGGAGAAGTCTGATTGTTTATCATGGAATGATTAGACATATCTGAAGAACAAGAGTGATTTTCAGCAAAATAAGTGAGAGAACTTTCACAGGCTTCTTCCTCGGGACAATAGTCAAGAGTTGCCATCCAAGCTTTGGTTATCTCACAAACTTCCTTATAAGGGATACCAGAACTGTGATGATCACATTTGTAGCACATGGAAGGAATTCCATTATCATAATATTTGTGAACTTTATTATCCTTTTTATTAACCGGATGTGGTTTTTTATGAGGCTTTCTTTTTCTTCTTCTAAGAGTTTTCTTTAACTTTTGTACACACAATGAAAGAGTTGAGTTAAAGCAATTCTCATCCTTCAGATCAATCAAATTAGGACACATAGAACTTACATCAGATGTAGCAACAGAATTGGAGCACAATCGACGTTTTTCTCTTTTACTAAGTTCAAGATCAAATATCTTTACCTTTCCCACCAGAGTAATTCTGGATAAGGTATTTCGGTTATTTCCTTCAATAATGGCATGTTTCTTAGAGTCCTATTTGGCTGGCAACGATTTGAGAATTTTCATCACAATATCCTTTTCAGGAATAGTCTTACCCAATGCAAAAGATGCATTAACAATTCCAGACACTTTGTGATTAAACTCATCAAATGAATCTTCATCAGCCATACGAAGGTTTTCCCAATCAGAATTTAGGTTTTGAAGCCTAGCTTCCTTTTCAGAGGTATTCCATTCGAATACAGTTTCCAAGATATCCCATGCATCTTTAGACCGGGTGCATGTAGTCACATGGTGCTGAAGATCAGGGGTAATGGCATGTAAGATAGCATTTAAACAGTCAGAATTTTGCTTTGCAGCGAGAATCTCGTTAGGTTCATATCTACCAATATCCTTTGCAATAGAGACACCGTCTACTGTAACCATTGGAGGATTATAGCCATTAACAACATATACCCATGATTTAAAATCTCGTGCTTGAAGAAATGCACGCATAACAATTTTCGACCACAAGTAATTTGAGCCATCAAATACTGGTGGTACGTTTACTGAGATAGCACTTTTATCCATAGAGTCAGATCGCTACAAACACAAACTTATAAGGTCTTAAACGTGTTTGCCTGCTCTGATACCAATTGAAAAAGCGGGGGTCTAACAACCTCACCCAATATTTCGTTTAGGCAATCTGTATGGACAAACTCCAATATAACTATGAGAGCACCAACTAATAAAGCGAGCTCAATCAAGAAATATATCCAAGAGTTGTATCTCTGTTTCACAATGTAATCAGAAAATCAAACATAAAGAAATCCGCGAGCATGATTATTATGTGAAAACAACTTGAACGGTACCAAAGACCAATGTTCAACTGTCAATCAATTTATATCAACAACCAAAGGTTGGATTATCTAATTGATTGAACTTACGCACAACATGTGATATTTCAATTATATAAACAAATATAATGCGGAAAATGTTAGAGCACTGCTCAGTCGAACTCGCAAGCGTTGCTATCTCAAGCTTGTTGTCAAGTTTATTTGCCAAAACTATAAGTCTTGATTTCTAGTCTACTTATAACTAAGTCTCGGACTAGGATAGAAAGTATAGTTGAGCTCTAGACTCCATGGAGATCATCATACAAAGACGAAGAACTACTCAAGGAACTGGTGGAACTTCATCGACTAAAAGGTATGTGGAGACTTGAACTTATCTATCACTCAAAAGTCTATCTACTCTATCTCTTATCTTGAGACAAAAGTCGGATTGCTATATAGACTATGATTATACACATTTGCTATTTCGAGCCGAGTTTATCTCGCTTATCTATTCCTCGAAATATGTGTTGGTAAGCTTTCGCTTTGGCCAAGTTCAACTTTACTAGTGACGAAAGTCATATTAAGTTTCAATTACTTGAAAATTGCTTTGACGAAAAATGGTTTGTGAACAAAAACTATATAACGTCCTCTAAGAATGTTTCAATGATTGAAATGAGAGTTTAGAATATATAACCATTGTTGAATATAAACATTGTGTGATAACTCATACGTGTGTAAGTCCTTATTCCTTGAACCAAAGTATGCGTACTTTGCTACTCAGGAAAACCGGAACTAAAGTCCGCGTACCAGTACGCGCACCATCGGAAGTTCACGTTCCGTGAAAATCTGCTGGAGTTTGTGAATTGAAAACAAACTTATTCTGGGTACTTAAGTCCGCGTACCAGTATGCGTACTTAGGTTGGTTATTTTCTAAAAACGATTATTCGTGAACTTAAACTTATATAAACTAAGGAATGCATAATTGCAAACCGTGGCTATAAAGTTCATGAATCGATTCGAGTGAATCATTTTTGCTTCGATTGTGTCTTGTATAATTTTATAAGATCTAAGCAATTGAACAACTCTCTAACTAGTTCATTTGAGTCATTTTAACTAGTTATGGTAAAGAAGAATATGGTTGATATGAAAGTGCTCATATGGCTAACCATTTAGTTAACTACTATTGAACCAACTAAGTGTACATGTTTGGGTACGGTTACACAAACCTAAATAAACGTGCATTTCATTTGTATGTAACAAGCTAAGTTTCGATCTAACGGTTGAAAGATATTAGATTGAATCTAATCAGGTTTTCATCTAACAGTGAATATTGAATGCTTTGTTACCAAGGTAACTTAGATTGCAAACCCTGATTTGAAAGACTATACAAAGGAGAACTCTAGCAACTGGGAAACCGAATCCCCACACCTCCTGTGTGATACTAGAGCTAGAGTCGATTCTCCTTTAACCTTAGTGTAGTTGCAGGAAATCCCATACTACACCCCTCACAAGAATCCACACAATCAAATCATTTTAAGATGAACAATTATAATTTTTATTGATCAAACTCCAGAAATGTTACAAGATGAAAAGGAGATAAACTAAAGAATTACAACCACTCTAAACTTTCTATCTCTTAATGACTTGCTCAACACTTCGAAAAAGATCTCTCTCTCTCTCTCAAGTCTACTCAGCCCTTTATATAGGACATTACATAGTGGATGACAGCTAAGCTGTCCTTTATTTTCGGATCTGGCTTGCGACATTCTCGCAAGTGTACACATGTTAAATCTCGCGACACTCCTCGATCTCGCTACATCTTCACATCTGTCTCGTGTTTTGGCTGTCGTCATCCGTTACGTCGTTTTTACTTCCAGCCCGCGATGTCTTCGCAGTATGTCGTTTATGGATTTCGCGAGAATCTTGGTGTTGCAATATTCTAATCCTACATCTTGCCTCTTCTCATTTCTTCTCTGCGAAAGAGAGAACGTCATGAGAACTAGTACTTTCAAAACGCCGCGGCCGTTCATTTCTTTCCTTTAATTTTCTGCCGACAAGCTTCCGTGAATCCAGTACAACTGCTTACACGTGTTATATATTCCCCTTTTTACCGGCACATTAAATGCTGACCGGTCATCCTTTTCTTGTCTATTTAAGAAGAGATATATCAAGGATATCTTTCTTTTCTTTTACTTCATCTTCTTCATCTCTGCATTCTTTGTGAATTCTTTATTGTCTGCAACTTTTTGCCGTTGTTCATCTTGTCAGTAAATCTTCTCTGTTACTGTTCTTATGGAGCCATCAAGGTTTGTAGATCATACTGCATGTGATCCATTTGAACTCTTCTATTGAGATTACTTTATTTAATTTTGCTCATCTCTGATTAATTCCCTTATTGTTTATGTGTTAGTAAGAACGTCTCTGTTACCAAATTCACAGTCCAAAATCCTAAATCATCCAAGGGTTCGCAACCAAAATCCGTTGCACACAAGAGAAAACCTGCGAATAGCAAGGTATTAAGAAACATTTACTCTTCTAATAACAATATTGTTGCCTCTGTTTCTTATTTAACTTGTGATTCGCAGGATGACAAAGACGTCGATAGATCCCCCAAAAGATCTCGTCGTTCTAAAAATGTTGAAACTTCTGTTCCTTTTCCTATATTTAAGCTTACAACTCCTCCTGAGATATCTTCGCAATATAAATCAGCACCTCCTGCAATATCATCGCGAGATAAATCTACTCTTGCCATTTGCGAAAATGTCGCTGCTGATTTTCCTCCTATGTCTGAGTTTTCCATAGATGAAGTTCCTCATGATAGTCCTGTTGTGAATGAACCCTTTTCTTCTCCTACTATCGATGCCTCTGCCTTTCCCCCAGTCATTAACCTTCATCAGATTTCATCTTCACATGACATTCCTGCGACGAAAGACGATTCAACTCTCCCCTCTTCTGTCGTCATTACTTCTTCAACCGAATCTATCCCTCTTACTAAGAAAAATCTGGAGGGGATGGACGTGGCTTTCAAAGTTTTATCAGATATTATGAATGACGCCAAGAAGACCTCCGTCGATCCTATCAAGTCTAACATCTGCGAGGTTTTGAGTAAATACTTTGAATCTGATAGAATTTCGCAAACATCTTTAGAGCAAGAAGTTAAAATTTTGAAGAACAATCTCCAAGCCATGACTACAAAGTGTGACACTCTCCATCTTAAAATCAAAAACTTCAAAATGTCTCACTGGATCGTGATAATCTTCGCAAGAAGAACGAAGAATTAAAAGGTACAACTCCCCTCCTCTTTCTCAATTTTTTTTTTTTTTTAATCTTCAAGCCCTTGTTCGCCCTTCAAGCTTTGAACTAGAAGCGAAAAATGGAGATATATCAGTTGGAATCTGTTGTTGAAGAAACTTGAATGGATAGAGACATTTGGATGGAGCAATATAACCAATTAGATAATCTTCATACATACTCTGTTGATCAAATAGATAATCTTTCTAAAGAAAATGCTGACTTAGTTCAGAAGCAAGGCTCATTAAGTAGTGAATTATCTCGCCTCTCTTACTCTTTGACTACAACTAATTTGGAGTTGGAAACTTTATCAGATGAAAATGGAACTCTTTCTCAAGAGAAGCGAGCTCTGTTAAACAAGGTGGCGATTTCCTCGCAACAACTTGATGTCTGTCAAAAAATGAGTAAAGAACAAGAACGATCTCTCTGTTCGCTGAGAAGTAAACTCGAAGAAGTTACTGTTGAGAGGGATAAACTTATCCAAGGTAGAATAACTTTAAGTGTAAAAACAAGCCAACTCAAGGATCAATATTCCAAGTTAGAAGAATCCCACTCTTCTCTTGCGAAGGAAAACGCCTTACTTATTTCTAACGAAAAGAGCTTGCGATCTCGACTGAAAGGTTTGGTTGGAGATAATTTTGACAGTGCCATGAATCATTTGGAGAATAGTTGTTTGGCTTTAACCCAATATCTTATCTCGCAAAAGGAAGGTAGTCATGATATTTGACTACCTCAATCAATTTGTTTTCTTGAATTTATGGTATTTTCCTTGCGAATTCAAAAAAAAAAATCTGAATTTTTTTCTATACTCTTTATTTTTGCAGAATCCGAGAAAAATCTTCACTCCTCCATTTCGACTTTGAAATCTGACTATGCCAAAATTCGCAAAGAAAATGGATTGCTCGATGCTTCTCTTGCTCGCTCTCGCGATCGGGCAGAAAGAAGATTCGACTATCTCACTTACTCTAAAGATATAGAGAGTAGGAATCATCGAAAGCACTCATTCGCCAATTTCACCTCAAAGTCAAGTTCTTGTGAATGATGTCTTATTGTCCAAATCTCTTGATCCTGTATCTGTCGAACCTTTGGAAGTAGGTGATGATGAAATTCCTAACCCTCCTGATAGTGATTATGATTATGAAAGTGAAGAAGACTCCGCAAATGAAGAGGTGATTCCACCTAATGTAGCTGTCAATAATAATTTAGTTGAAGGAGGGTCTGGCAAGAATGCAATAACTGGCGAAAATGTGGAAGTTGGTGAGGCTAATAAAATTGTTGAAGAACATCCAATATCTCCTTCTGGCGAAAAAATTGATATTGAGAATTGAACTTCTCTTGTAATTTTATTTCTTGCATTGTTACTTCTTTATGTACTTCAATCACCTTTGAGATGTATTTACTCGTTTATTATTCTTCTTTCTTGCATGGAAGACAATCTTTGATGTTTAACAATTCTCATTTTGTTTTCCATTATCTTTTTTGTGATGAAAGATCCCTGTTATCTACATTCAAACTGTTTATGTGAATTTTTTTCATTGAGACAAGATCGCAGGACGTCCTTACATTTTCATGTGATGACCCATTGATCTTGTCTTATCATTTCTCTTGTGTGGTCTTATTTTGCCTTCCTAGGTAAAGGTCTTATTTTGCCACCTCTCATTATTGCGACAAAATCGCATGATGTCTTTACACTTTCATGTAATGATCCATTGATCTTGTCTTATCATTTCTTTAGTATTACTGCCTCTGCAGGATATTTTTATTGCGACAATATGACTAAATATTCTTGCGAACGTAAAGCCCCATGACATTGCCGTTTTTGCGACGAAATCGCAGGACGTCTTTACATTTGCATGTAAGGACCCATTGATCTCATCTTAGCTACTCTTTTGTATTTTTGCCTCTTCAGGATTGTTGCATAAATATGACAAGCCTTGATACTCTCGTGAGTAAGAAGCCTCATGACATTTACGTCTTTTTTGACACTATCAGCTCCCTAATGGAGGGTGCCGCCCTTATCTTCCCCCTGGTTGCCCCTTCAAGGAGGCGTACTTCGCCATACAAGGCTAGCTCCTCCCATCCGGTCTTAACAACAACCAGTTGTTTTCGCACCTCTTATCCCTTTTGCCTATAGGGCTTATGGTTACGAGACTGCACCCTAAGTGGAGTTTTCTTCGGGCCGAGTGCAGCATAAGCCGAGACTTGCCAAGAATGGCCGAGATACTTCAAATGTCCCAGGCACCCTTGGCTCAACCGTGTACCTCGGCGCCTTGGTCAAATGCTGACTCCTTAGAAGAGACCCCCGATCGTCCAATCTAAGTCACTAGCTTAAATTGAAAATCCAAGGTACCTCTCCTGGATGGGTTTTATTACCCCCAATCTTCATGACTCGGGTTCCAGGGGCGGTGTAACCTTTTCCCTGAGCCACGTTACAGATACCTCTTTACATGACGCACTTTAGGTACTTTGCCTCTTACGAAATTTTATTCGCGAACTAGGGTGTACGCCATGAAGGTTCGTCCCATTCTGATTATTTTGTCAATTTTCTTTATATGTAATAGGTACCCCCTACTATGACGCACTTTAGGTTCTTTTGCCTCTTGCGAAATTGTGTTCGCGAACTAGGGTGTACGTCATAGTAAGTTCGCCACTTTTTGATTATTTTGTTGATTCTTCTGTATATGTAAGCACTTTTGTAATTTCGCTGATGTTTGATAATTTTTCGTCGTTTTCGTGCGAAACATTCACATGTTTTTCGAGAATAAAAATGAAATATTTAATTCTTTTTTTGCCTCAATCATGTACCATTCCATAGCCTACTTCTTCACCATAATTTTTTATGGGTAATATCTCTTTAAGTATAATCTATTCCATGGTCTATCCAACAAGCGTCCCACATCTCTACCCTCGGGGTCCATCAATCTATATGCCCCTGTTCCAACTATCTCCTTGATGATATAAGGTCCATCCCATTTTTTCGCAAGCTTTCCACCACTTTCTCGCTGATATATCGGTGTTTCTCGCAGCACCAAATTGCCTGGTTGAAATTCGCGTGTTTTAACACGTTTATTATATTCTCGGGCTAATCTTCGCTGGTAATTTTCCATATGTTGCAAAGCCCTTTCTCTTTTTTCTTCTGATTCATCTAATTTAGTTAAAATAATACCCGCGCTAAGATTTTTCTCCCAAGCTTCTCTCTTTGTTGTTGGAATAATAACTTCTGTTGGTAGCACAGCCTCAACCCCATATGTTAAACAGAAAGGTGACATTCCCGTGGCTTCTCGCCTGGTTGTGTTGTAAGCCCACACTGCATTATGTACCTGTTCGCACCATGCTTTATTGTACCCTTCTAATTTCTTCTTCAATATATCTGCGATTGTCTTATTTGTTGCTTCTGCCTGCCCATTTGCCTGAGGGTATAATGGAGTTGACTTTCCACATTTTATCTTAAATGCATTAAGTAATAATTCTATATTCTCGTCCTCGAATCGCTTCCCATTATCGGATACCAACAAGGGAATTCCAAATCTCGCATATGATATTCTCAAATATGAATGTAAAAATATCTTTGTCGCGAATGTGTTTGATCGCCTTTACTTCTGCCCATTTTGTGAAATAGTCTATAGCGACAATTAGATATCTTCTTTGTCCAGAACCTGGTAAAAACGGTCCAACAATATCTAAACCCCATTTTCCAAAGGGCCACACATTTGTTGAAGATGTTAATAGTGCTCCAGGTGCATGCATTTTCTTTCCATGCCTTTGGCAATCTTCGCAACGTCTTGATACACGTTTCGCATCTTCATGCATACATGGCAAGTAATAGCCTTGTATGCCAAAGATCTTCCGCCACTGTGATTGCCAGCATCCCCACTATGTAACATCTTTAACACTGCTTCTCCTTCTTCTCGCGTCAAACACCTGAGTGAAGGTCCATTAAAAGATCTCCGGTATAGTATCCCATCTCTTAGTTCATAATTTGTAGCACGGCTTTTTAATTTGTGTGCCTCCAGCCTATTTCTCGGTGTTTCTCCTCTCATCAAATATGCATGAAGTTCGGCTCTTTAATCTTCAATAACGGGTGTTTTCTCCCCATCTTCTATGATCATCACGTCTACCTCTCCTTCTTCTTCCTTATTGATTGATGGTGATAAAAGTGTCTGTATCTTTATGCATCTCGCAGTTGGATCTGTCATCATACTTGAAATAAAAGCAAAAGCATAAGCATCTGCGAGTCTATTATCTTTTCTTGATATGTGTCTCCATTTTATTTTTGGGATTTTCACTGACAATTCTCCAACAAGTTTCTTGTATTTCTTTAAAGATGGTTCATTTGTAGTGTATTCTCCTTTTATTTGTCGAATGACTAGCTGCGAGTCACTGGTGATTCTCACATTTTCCAACTGCATTTCTATTACGAATTTCAAAGCATGTATTACATCTTCATATTCCGTTTCATTATTGGTGGATATAAATTCCTGTCTGAAGGAAAAAGCCATTTTAGTGCCCTCTGGAGAGATCAAAACAATTCCAATTCCGTTACCTTCTCCATTTGATGATCCATCTACCAACACTTCCCATCTATCTGGCTCTATCAATAGGTCCTTTGGGTTTCCATATTCTTCTTCTATATCCATCATTTCTTCCACTGCTTCATCATCTTCTAAAGGAAATTCTGCTAAAAAATCTGCGACAATTTGTGACTTGGGTGAAGATAGTACTTCATACTTGATTTTGAAGTGTCCTATTTGTGCATTCCATATCTCGACTCTGGCTGATCTTTTTGAATTCTTCATTACTGATTCAATGGGTACCTTTGTCAATACCCTTACTGATTCAATGGGTGCTTGAAAATATATGCGAAGTTTGAATGCTGCATAAACTAACGCCAAAATTAACTTTTCAATTTTTGAATAATTTTTCTCTGCGGCATTGAAAGTTTTACTGATGTAGTAGATTGGTTTCTCAATTCCTGCATCTACTCGCAATAACACAAAGACTTAATACGTGCGATGTTGTCGCAAGATATAGTAATAGTTCTTCTCCTGGTTCTGCATTTTGCAAAATAGATATATTCATCAGATAATCTTTTATTCCTTGCAGGGCTTTCTCGCATTCATCCGTCCATTTAAATTTTGTCCCCTTTTTGAGTATGTTGAAAAAGTGTTTGCATTTATCTGATGATCGCGAAACAAACCTCCCTAGTGAAGCTAAGAGTCCGTTTAACTTCTGTACATCTTTTATTGTTGCTGGAGTTGGCATGTCGCGAACTTCTTGCACCTTCGCCGGATCAACTTGTATACCCTCTTTTGATACAATGTAGCCTAAAAAATTTCCCTGACGCAACCCCAAAAATACACTTCTCTGTATTTACTCTGATGTTAAACTGTCTCATTTGTTCAAAAATCTCTCTCAAATCTTGGACATGATCTTTTGCTTCTTTACTTTTTATTAACATGTCATCCACATACACCTCTAGTGTCTTATGTATCCATTTCGCAAACACTTTCTCTACCATTCTTTGGTATGTTGCTCCAGAGTTTCGCAAACCAAATGGCATTTTTGTATAACAATATAATCCTCTTGGGGCGAAAAAAGCAGTGTGTTCTTGATCTTCTTCAGCGAGAGGGATTTGATTATATCCTTTGTATCCATCTAGAGAAGATATTCTATCATTTCCTCGCCGCCGATTCTACCAATTGTGGGATATCTAGTAGTGGAAAACTATCTTTTGGACAAGCTTTATTTAGATCAGTGAAATCTATACAGATTCTTATCCCTTTATTCTTCTTTGGAACTACTACCATGTTTGCTATCCACTCCGGATATTTAGCTTGTCTTATGATTCCTGCATCAAGCATCTTCTTCAGTTCTTCTTCTATTTGGGGATGATACGTTGTTGCAATCTTTCTGATTCTTTGTTTGAATGGTCTTACATTTTTATCAGTCTCTAATTTATGACATGCCACAGACGGATCTATTCCCGGTATCTCATCCATATCCCATGCGAAAATGTCTTTATATTCTCGCAGTAGATTAACAGTTCTTTCTTCTTCATCTTCCTCCATCTTAGTTCCGATTTTTAGTATTTTGGGTACTTCTCTGGTCCCAAAATTCACTTCCTTTGTTGGTTCTACCGCGGTGTAACTGGCCTCAGGTTCTCTCATAGGTGTCGGTTCTTTTATCTCCTTCGCAGGTCCATTCCCTTCTTCCGAAATTTCGCCAGGTATGCCTTTTAATTCCTCTGCTTTTATCATGTAAATTCTAAATTCTTCTTCTTTCTTTGCTTTCTTCGCCATTTTCCTGCGATTTTTCCGCTTCTCTGCACGTCCTTCGTATTGCTTCACTTCAATTTGATAACATAATTTCGCTTTATCCACATCTCCTCTAATTTCACCGATCCCACTTGGTATAGGAAATTTAATGCATTGATGGAATGTTGACGCTACAGCTTTAATTGCATGTATCCATGATCTTCCCAACAACATGTTGTATGGTGATTCCATATCCACCACACAGAATATTACTCGTGTTTCGATTTCTCCTAGTAAAATTCGCAACCCTATTTCTCCTTTTGGTTTTGTTACAGATTTGCCAAAGCCATGAATATGATAAGTTGAGGGAGACATTTCTTCATTTTTGTACCCCATTTCTTTGTATGTATGGTAGAACATTATATCCACCGAACTCCCTGTATCCACCAAAGTTCTGTTTATTGTCCATTCTTCCATAATTTTTGCCGTGTTCACCTTTTCTTTCTGTGTGGTTACTGTGATTACCAAAGGAGATGTGTGTCCCAAATTTTCTTTTGGTATTTCTGCTGCTGTGAACGTAATTTTCTGTTTTTCCCAATCTCTCAAAGGTGATGTCTTCTCAACTGCTACTATTTTCTTTCCTTCAAAGTCTCGTTTATGTATTCTCCCTCTGACATTCTCATGGAATTCATTGATCATTGTTTTTGTGATCGATTTACACTCCAACCTTTTGTTAAATTTCCTGATTCTAGTTTTCTCTATTTTTACTGATTTATCCACTTGTTTTATCATTTTCTTGATTTGAACAACCTTGATAACAATCTTTTTTTCTTTTCCTTCAATCCTTCCCTATTTATAGCGCCATTATGTAGTTGCAGGAAATCCCACACTACACCCCTCACAAGAATCCACACAATCAAATCATTTTAAGATGAACAATTATAATTTTTATTGATCAAACTCCAGAAATGTTACAAGATGAAAAGGAGATAAACTAAAGAATTACAACCACTCTAAACTTTCTCTCTCTTAATGACTTGCTCAACACTTCGAAAAAGATCTCTCTCTCTCAAGTCTACTCAGCCCTTTATATAGGACATTACATAGTGGATGACAGCTAAGCTGTCCTTTATTTTCGGATCTGGCTTGCGACATTCTCGCAAGTGTACACATGTTAAATCTCGCGACATTCCTCGATCTCGCTACATCTTCACATCTTTCTCGTGTTTTGGCCGTCGTCATCCGTTACGTCATTTTTACTTCCAGCCCGCGATGTCTTCGCAGTGTGTCGTTTATGGATTTCGCGAGAATCTTGGTGTTGCGATATTCTGATCCAACACTTAGGTTTCCATCGAGACCATGTAGGTTAGCGACTTGAAGACTTCATTGGGATTGTGAAGCCAGACCCAATTATTTTCTTTGTAGTTGCGTGATCTGATCTTGTTGTTTCTATTGTACTAAGTACAATCGTAAGATTGGCTTGAGATTGATTTCTCCGATAGGCAAGATTAAAAGAAGTCACAAACATCTTCGTCTCATTGTTTGTAAATCCGCAATATCTTCCTTCGCTAGTCGATTAAGATTATTGTGAGGTGATTGATAATTCTAGGTTGTTCTTCGGGAATATAAGTCTAGGTTATCAATTGGTTCCTGTTCACCTTGATTTATAAAAAGACGGAACAAAAACTCGTAGGTATTTCTGTGGGAGACAGATTTATCTATTACCGTAGTGAAAAAGCGGGGGTACAACAACCACACCCAATATTTCGCTTAGCAATCTGTATGGACTAACTCCAATATACTTTTAAGAGAATCAACTAGACAGTCAGACTCAATATTAATAAAAGTATATCAAAGAGTTATATCTCACTTTATCGATTCAATACTTACTCAAGCAAATAGAAATCTGCGAGTCTAATTGAATACAAGAGAAATCACTTGAACGGTACCAAAGACCAATGTTTAAGGACCAATCAATTTCAATCAACAACCAAAGGTTGGATTTCCCAATTGATCGATTCAACGCACAACCTGTGATATTTCAATTATATAACTGATGCGTGTCGTAACCACAACAAATTAATTAATATTTTTCCACCTAATTAACAAGTAATATAGTGGTAGTTAAGTTCGTTCCCACGAGGAGCAAGAGATTCTAGTTGTAAAAATTGTCACAAAAGGGGGGATGTATAAAGCAAAAGAAAATAAACAAAGCAATTAAAAGTTAAAGTTGAAATCAATAAGAGAGACAAGATCAAGGAATCATTCTTCGTTGCAAAACAATGATTAAAGTTATGTTCTTTTCTACTTGTTATTAGTCACAAATTATCACCAACCGTAGGAAAAGCAGCTAGATCAGTGCTAAACCCCTAAATCCCTTGTATCACCGGATACGGAAGTTCTCGACTACCGGATTCTATTTACCAAACCACCTAGTAGTAGATCACTCTAGATGTAATTTAAATAAACGCATTAAGATTTATGAACTTATTAGGTCAATATTAATAGTTAGACTCTTAGATCAAGGTCTACTTGCTAACGTTGTTTTCACACACAATTGCTCCACGGAATCCCTCCGCAAGGTCTCGTGTTTGCTACTTATGTAAAGAGTCAAGAAACGATTACTTATCCCCTAACTTTCACTAGCTTTAGGTTGAATTAACAAATCAATTTAGCGTGCACTCTAAACAATCTATCAATCAATCATGAATGAATAAACATTCCTATTAGTAAAAACAAATGATAATCATGTGAAAAACTTCAAGATAGAATTGAAACAAAACTCAAATCATGTATTAAGAACTAGGAATTCATCCTCAATCAATAATAAAATTAGCTACTCATATCTTTGAAATTCACACAAATAATTAAAGGGAGAATTTTTAAAGTTCACACAAATAATTAAAAGAAGAATTTTGAAAACAAAAACAAAAGTGTTGTGTGTGTAGAGAGGTGTGTAAAAGATATAGAAAACTTCTCTATTTATAGGCTTCAATATTCTCCAAATCTTCCAAGGAATGGAATCCTCATTCCATAGTAATTCAATTTCCAAATTCAAGTCTTTCTCATCTTCCATCTTCTCTTTCCAAATTTGACCCAAATTCTTCATCCAATTCCAAGTCCAAGTCTTCACACCCATGAGAGAAGTCCACAGAAAATTCTGGAATTTTTGGCTCGCCGGAAAACTGGTATCATGGCCGGAATCCGGCCGGAAAAGTCGTCGCCGGCCACCTGAGTTCTTCGCCGCCAATGGTATATTCGACGGAATATTCCGTCAGTCCACCGTTAGAGATAACGGTCAAAAGGGTCAACCGTTAGTCAACCGGGTCAAGGGAAGAGGTAGTCAGCCGAGACAGCTGGTCTGACTCGTTGGCTTACTCGGCTGAGTTAGGCTGGATCACTGAGCTGGATCGGTTCATCGCCGGTCTGAGTTGACTCGCCGGAATGGAGAATCGGCCGAGTTTCGGCTATTTACAGGACTTCCCGGCCAAATTCAGGCCTCACTTCTTCTTCATTTCCTGTTAAGAATTCCTTTACATACATCTAGGAAATTTCACATTTTAAGCATAGCACCACCTTTATCTTCCCTTTGCAGTGTTATTTGTCTCAATCCTGGTTCCAATCTGGCTACAATTCCACCATCAAATCCATCCTTCACAAAGACCCACACTAATTCATCTTCTATCTCATTACTCGGTGATGCTCCCTGTCATTCCCAAGACTCCAATTTCTACCGTATCTTGCAAACTCAATCAATGTGTAAAGCAGCAGCACGGCTAAATTAACCACAAATCCCTCTTCTAAGTCATCACCAAAACCAACAGCTTCACCTTCTACTCTTAATTCAACAGAAGCTCAACATTTCTCCCATCCTATCGATCTCAGAAACCCATTCTCAGAACCTTATCAGTTCCTTATATCCACCACCAGTCATACCAACTTCTCATTAGAAGCATCTCATTCAACAATAGCATCAGCATCGTTCTTGATTCACTACATATCTCATTCGTTCCCATCTGCTCTGCTCGATCTACTGAATCTCGACCGCAACATTGATTCGATTGAGCAACAACAAAACCCTGAGTTTCTCTATCTCTATCTTCACAACAATCGATTAAACATTCAGTTCTTAATCTCTGTTCTTTATATCAGCTCTCGGACCAACAACAACAGCTTTAGATCGAAACCCATCTTTTATTCTTCTCAACTTCTCTGTAATTCTACCACGAACCCATCTCAGATTAAATCTCTATTTCTCTCTTGATTCAGTTCTCCTCTCACCATGCTTCATTGATTCTTCCCTAATCCAGAGCAGCAACAGATCCCAATTTCTTCAAACCCTGGCATGAATTCATCTTCGATTTCTTGATCTCTGGCTCTCTTATTTCAACAGCTACACAATCAATTCGATCTCTGTTCTTAATTTGATTTCAGCCCCAAACCATCATCGATCACTCTCTTCTCTCGGTTTCACTCAGTGGCAGTCATGGCTGCTTTTCTTTCTCACTTTCTGTGTCTGAATGAGAGAAAACTCTCTCGATATAGGGTTGTGTAATAATTCGGGTGGATGGTTACACCCCAGGGATAGGGACCACCCCACTTATTAGATAAGGGATACCCCAGTGGACAGCCCCTAACATGTAGTTACCCCTTAACATCAGCTGGCTACTTTTAATACTCCTCTGAGAGAGTTGCCCTTTAACCGTGGCTCGTCTCCCGATAGTGTGTTTCCTGTGAAATGACAATCCTGCCCTTTTTGCTCAATTTGGATCATTTATTCTTCTTTTCCTTCGTGCGACTCCAAAGTAGCTACAAAACTCAAAACAAGCGTAAAATACATAATTTACAAGAAAAATAGCAAAGAAAGCATAAAAAATAGATAGTAAATAGGATGTATTATACACCCTATCAAATTCCCCCACACTTAGACTTTGCTAGTCCTCGAGCAAATCAAACTAAAAACTCACAACTTCAAAGCGTTCAAGCGTCCCAAGCATCCAAAGAGTTATGAGGACATAGAGTTTCTGCATTCTAGTAATAAGAAGTTAAAAATATTAAAGAACATATTCTCATTCTTAAATGTTGAGTGAGAAATAACCACACCATAATGAGAGAACGCGTGTTTGAGAAACGATCAATAAGCATTTCGCCTCGACTTCTGCCTCACCAAAAAGGATTTTATGATAATTGCACTCAAAAAGACGGCTTTTTTATGGGTCTCACATGTGTACAGGTAGGAATGAAGAGAGAAATCCTGCGACACGTTGAATGGTGGCTTCCGAAATATTTTTAAAAACCCACATCTTTTAACATTTTGAAAAAAAAAACATTTTTCTGATGATCTCTAAGAAAGGAAATCAACCACTATTATCGAGGTTGAGATTACTTACTCACCTTCACATCCGATCGCCAATTATGATAACACCACTCTCACGGCATCCAATAGAAACGTCTTCCGCTCCTTGTCTTGATCTCCTTGGTCTTCGTCTTCGGTTTCAACTATTGGTGAAAAACTCTCGAATTTCATAAATCCATAACAATTTGTAACCTTTACCTTGAATCCTTGTCGCTTGAAACTTCCTTATAAATTTTCCTTCCCCACGGCTTATTAACAAAACAAATATTTCTCTTGTTTATTTTTTTTTTATTTTTTTTTATTTTTTTTATTTTTTGAAACAAGAGAAATTAAATACAACCATGGCCGTGGGAGAAGTATTTTACCGCTTGATTCTTCACAACTTGTATCGTCTCGAAATCATAAACTTCAACAATTCTCACCTTTTGATTTTCTTCGCTTTTATAAATAAGTCTTTATACTTGGATATAGAATTACCTCATTATATTGTAAGTCCTCAAAAAATCTGCTCTTTGTATGTTGCTTCACTTGAATATGAAATTTGCTCTCTTTTTTTTTTTTTTTTTTTTTTTCCGTTGCTTGTAAACCTTGAACTTTTCCAACTTTCCTTGTAGATTTTGATGTCGCTCCTTGTTGATGATGATTATGTTTCTATGGATCCGTTGTTGTCGCGAGAGAGAATGGTGCTAACTGCAAATCGAACTACAAGAAGGAGGCTTTCACTTATAGACGTCACCCTTATGATTGACAAAATTAGCACTCAAGAGATCAAAGAGTAGTGCTTCTATTGGTGGGAGGTTGGGTAGCTCACCATTCTACCCGGAATTAACGTATGGTGACACACACTCAAAAGAAAGCTCTTTAGTTAGATGGAAAAATTTCTGGTCGGTGCCTCACATGATATGAATACGGGTAGTCTCCACTAATGATTGATCAGCAACTCTAATAATGCATTTCTCTCTGCACCAAATTCGCATCACCGGCATGATTAAATCCATTATTTAACACTCTAACAAGCAAGAAATCCGAATGTAGTTCCCCAACACTTCCAAGTTCAATTATGTCGGTCAGAATCTCTATGTAAACATAACTAGAAGTATGCTAGTGACTCTAAAATCTCTAAAAGTTTGAGGTTTTATGTAAAACTTTTTTTTTTGTTTTAAATTTTTAATTTTTTTTTTTAATATACATGCTTAACCACTCCCCCACACTTAAACCTTACATTGTCCTCAATGTAATTGAATCATCCTAGTAAAGTCAAGGTGGGAAATTTTAACATGATATGGAACAAGATAAAGAAATAACAAAAAGCAAAAGGATAAGAAATACAAAACCTATGGGTTGCCTCCCATTAAGCGCTTGTTTTAAAGTCGACGGCCCGACTTAGCTCTTGCATGATTCATTCCCCATATACTAACAATCTGAAAATTTGAGGATCCACCCATAATACCTGTTTTGCAAACAATAACTCCATACAAATGTTAGCACAAGAAAATAATAATGATGTTATCGCCCGATAGAAATGTCCCCCACACTTATTCTCGTCCACACTCGGAAGTGTATAAAGAACATAGAATTTGGGAACTTCCATGTATTCTTCTTGGCAAACCTGCATAGTGTTAGCATCAAGTGTTTCCAATGGTGGATATTTAGAAACAAAATCATCCAAAAATACTTCCGAAGCACATACATTCAAACCAATAAGAGGTAAAGGAGAAGAATCAATAGGCAAAGGGTTAGACAAACCTTGCACAATCTCTTGTTTTGCGGAATCCTCTTCATCCTTAGAGAATTCATGTGAATTACTTACCTCTTGTATATCGTGGTCCTCTATCGAATCTTGCAACCAATCGTCGTTATTTTCTACCTTAACCAAAGTTTTGGCATCATTATAATCATTGGAAAGTTCAATTGGGTCTTCCACAAAATCAATCAATTTGGTTTCATCCTCTAGCATCATCTCTTCAACATTCTCATCATCGGAATCGGGCCATTCACTAAAATGATTTTCATCGGTATAGATTGTAAGATCTTCATGTGCGGGTGTTACACCGTTTATAACAATAGGTAAGTCACACCCAATCTCCTCCTTTTGAATAGGTGAAGGATCATTATTATGATCCGGAGTTGGAATAACTTCCTCATTATTGCAACGCTCATACACTTCCGCGGACTCATATCTTTCCCTAAGGAATTTTTTCCAAGCACTAAATGCATCATCTTCAAGCTCTACCTTTTGAATAGGTGCTTGATCATTATTAAGATCAAGGATCGAGTAAGCTACACTAGCGTCTTCAAAAGTCTCCAAAGGTTGGCCTTTTCCAACATAATCATCGATCAAATATTCACTACACACCATAGGCACATTAGAATAGTTATTGCTTTGATAGCAAAATTCTTCTTTATCCCTATCCTCCTTGTATTGATCCATGTCTCTTCGTTCTTTAGCAATGCCGTCTCGACGTGGTTCCTCCCAAACATAGGGTTGCTGGTCTTGTAGTGATTCTTGCAACTTTTGTTGAAGATCCCCAATCATGCAGACACATCTTATCCGCAAAACTAGAGAATTTCTGATGATAAACAAAACTATCCTCCCATCCTTGTGATTGTCCACTTACATACCCGTCATAAGGTTGTTGATACGTATGAGAATATCCATAAGGTTCTATAGGAAATTGATCATAGCCAAAAGATTGGTTTTGATTGTATTCTAAGGATGGTTGGAAGTTGCCATAATGTTGAGGTTGAAAACTGTATTGATTGTTGTAATATGCTTGCTCTTGTCCACCATACATGGAAAACCGATACCTGAAATAAGATTCTCAGAAACCAAGTTAGATACGATATACAATCTAACAAAGCAAGAATAAAGCAAAAAGAAAAATAAAAACAACTAAAATCATTCGTTGCTCCCCGACAACGGCGCCAAAATTTGATGCGTGTCGTAACCACAACAAATTAATTAATATTTTTCCACCTAATTAACAAGTAATATAGTGGTAGTTAAGTTCGTTCCCACGAGGAGCAAGAGATTCTAGTTGTAAAAATTGTCACAAAAGGGGGGATGTATAAAGCAAAAGAAAATAAACAAAGCAATTAAAAGTTAAAGTTGAAATCAATAAGAGAGACAAGATCAAGGAATCATTCTTCGTTGCAAAACAATGATTAAAGTTATGTTCTTTTCTACTTGTTATTAGTCACAAATTATCACCAACCGTAGGTAAAGCAGCTAGATCAGTGCTAAACCCCTAAATCCCTTGTATCACCGGATACGGAAGTTCTCGACTACCGGATTCTATTTACCAAACCACCTAGTAGTAGATCACTCTAGATGTAATTTAAATAAACGCATTAAGATTTATGAACTTATTAGGTCAATATTTGTAGTTAGACTCTTAGATCAAGGTCTACTTGCTAACGTTGTTTTCACACACAATTGCTCCACGGAATCCCTCCGCAAGGTCTCGTGTTTGCTACTTATGTAAAGAGTCAAGAAACGATTACTTATCCCCTAACTTTCACTAGCTTTAGGTTGAATTAACAAATCAATTTAGCTTGCACTCTAAACAATCTATCAATCAATCATGAATGAATAAACATTCCTATTAGTAAAAAAAAACGATAATCATGTGAAAAACTTCAAGATAGAATTGAAACAAAACTCAAATCATGTATTAAGAACTAGGAATTCATCCTCAATCAATAATAAAATTAGCTACTCATGTCTTTGAAATTCACACAAATAATTAAAGGGAGAATTTTTAAAGTTCACACAAATAATTAAAAGAAGAATTTTGAAAACAAAAACAAAAGTGTTGTGTGTGTAGAGAGGTGTGTAAAAGATATAGAAAACTTCTCTATTTATAGGCTTCAATATTCTCCAAATCTTCCAAGGAATAGAATCCTCATTCCATAGTAATTCAATTTCCAAATTCAAGTCTTTCTCATCTTCCATCTTCTCTTTCCAAATTTGACCCAAATTCTTCATCCAATTCCAAGTCCAAGTCTTCACACCCATGAGAGAAGTCCACAGAAAATTCTGGAATTTTTGGCTCGCCGGAAAACTGGTATCATGGCCGGAATCCGGCCGGAAAAGTCGTCGTCGGCCACATGAGTTCTTCGCCGCCAATGGTATATTCGACGGAATATTCCGTCAGTCCACCGTTAGAGATAACGGTCAAAAGGGTCAACCATTAGTCAACCGGGTCAAGGGAAGAGGTAGTCAGCCGAGACAGCTGGTCTGACTCGTTGGCTTACTCGGCTGAGTTAGGCTGGATCACTGAGCTGGATCGGTTCATCGCCGGTCTGAGTTGAATCGCCGGAATGGAGAATCGGCCGAGTTTCGGCTATTTACAGGACTTCCCGGCCAAATTCAGGCCTCACTTCTTCTTCATTTCCTGTTAAGAATTCCTATACATACATCTAGGAAATTTCACATTTTAAGCATAGCACCACCTTTATCTTCCCTTTGCAGTGTTATTTGTCACAATCCTGGTTCCAATCTGGCTACAATTCCACCATCAAATCCATCCTTCACAAAGACCCACACTAATTCATCTTCTATCTCATTACTCGGTGATGCTCCCCTGTCATTCCCAGCAGCTCCAATTTCTACCGCATCTTGCAAACTCAATCAATGTGTAAAGCAGCAGCACGGCTAAATCAACCACAAATCCCTCTTCTAAGTCATCACCAAAACCAACAGCTTCACCTTCTCGCTCTTAATTGTGAAGCTCAACATTTCTCCCATCCTATCGATCTCGAAACCCATTCTCTTTAACCTTATCATTCCTTATATCCACCACCAGTCATACCAACTTCTCATTAGAAGCATCTCATTCAACAATAGCATCAAGATCGTTCTTGATTCACTACATATCTCATTCGTTCCCATCCGCTCGCGCTCGATCTACTGAATCTCGACCGCAACATTGATTCGATTGAGCAACAACAAAACCCTGAGTTTCTCTATCTCTATCTTCACAACAATCGATTAAACATTCAGTTCTTAATCTCTGTTCTTTATATCAGCTCTCGGACCAACAGCAGCAGCTTTAGATCGAAACCCATCTTTTATTCTTCTCAACTTCTCTGTAATTCTACCACGAACCCATCTCAGATTCAATCTCTATTTCTCTCTTGATTCAGTTCTCCTCTCACCATGCTTCATTGATTCTTCCCTAATCCAGAGCAGCAACAGATCCCAATTTCTTCAAACCCTGGCATGAATTCATCTTCGATTTCTTGATCTCTGGCTCTCTTATTTCAATAGCTACACAATCAATTAGATCTATGTTCTTAATTTGATTTCAGCCCCAAACCATCATCGATCACTCTCTTCTCTCGGTTTCACTCAAATAGCAGTCATGGCTGCTTTTCTTTCTCACTTTCTGTGTATGAATGAGAGAAAACTCTCTCGATATAGGGTTGTGTAATAATTTGGGTGGATGGTTACACCCCAGGGATAGGGACCACCCCACTTATTAGATAAGGGATACCCCAGTGGACAGCCCCTAACATGTAGTTACCCCTTAACATCAGCTGGCTACTTTTAATACTCCTCTGAGAGAGTTGCCCTTTAACCGTGGCTCGTCTCCCGATAGTGTTTTTCCTGTGAAATGACAATCCTGCCCTTTTTGCTCAATTTGGATCATTTATTCTTCTTTTCCTTCGTGCGACTCCAAAGTAGCTACAAAACTCAAAACAAGCGTAAAATACATAATTTACAAGAAAAATAGCAAAGAAAGCATAAACAATAGATAGTAAATAGGATGTATTCTACACCCTATCAATAACAAAATATAATGCGGAAAAGAAATAACACAGACACCAGAAGTTTTGTGAACGAGGAAACCGCAAATGCAGAAAAACCCCGGGACCTAGTCCAGATTGAACACACACTGTATTTAGCCGCTACAGACACTAGCCTACTACAAACTAACTTCGGTCCTGGGACCGTAGTTGAACCCCAATCAATATCACACTGATTCAAGGTACAGTTGCGCTCCTTACGTCTCTGATCCCATCAGGATACTACGCACTTGATTCCCTTAGCTGATCTCACCCACAACTAAGAGTTGCTACGAACCAAAGTCGAAGACTTTAATAAACAAATTTGTATCACACAGAAAAGTCTACGGTAATAGATAAATCTGTCTCCCACAGAAATACCTACGAGTTTTTGTTTCGTCTTTTGATAAATCAAGGTGAACAGGAACCAATTGATAACCCGGACTTATATTCCCGAAGAACAACCTAGAATATCAATCACCTCACAATAATCTTAATTGACTAGCGAAAGAAGATATTGCGGAATGACAAACGATGAGATGAAGTTTGTTTGTGATTACTTTTCTATCTTGCCTATCGGAGAAATCAATCTCAAGCCAATCTTATGATTGTACTTAGTACGATAGAAACATCAAGATCAGATCACGCAACTATAAAGAAGATCGTTGGGTCTGGCTTCACAATCCCAATGAAGTCTTCAAGTCGTTAACCTACAGGATCTCGGTAGAAACCTAAGGTTAAAGGAAAATCGACTCTAGCTTATACAACTAGTTACACAGGAGGTGTGGGGATTAGGTTTCCCAGTTGCTAGAGTTCTCCTTTATATAGTCTTTCAAATCAGGGTTTGTAATCTAAGTTACCTTGGTAACAAAGCATTCAATATTCACCGTTAGATTAAAACCTGATTAGATTCAAGCTAATATCTTTCAACCGTTAGATCGAAACTTAGCTTGTTACACAACAAATGAAATGCACGTTTATTTAGGTTTATGTAACCGTACCCAAACATGTACACTTAGTTGGTTTAACAGTAGTTAACCAAATGGTTAACCATATGAGCACTTTCATATCAACCATATTCTTCTTTACCATAACTAGTTCAAATGACTCAAATGAACTAGTTAGAGAGTTGTTCAATTTCTTAGATCTTATAGAAGTATACAAGACACAATCGAAGCAAAAATGATTCACTCGAATCGATTCATGAACTTTATATCCACGATTTGCAATTATGCATTCCTTAGTTTATATAAGTTTAAGTTCACGAATAATCGTTTTTAGAAAATAACCAACCTAAGTACGCATACTGGTACGCGGACTTAAGTACCCAGAATAAGTTTGTTTTCAGTTCACAAACTCCAGCAGATTTTCAAGAAACGTGAACTTTCGATGGTGGGCGTACTGGTACGCGGACTTTAGTTCCGGTTTTCCTGAGTAGCAAAGTACGCATACTTTGGTTCAAGGAATAAGGACTTACACACGTATGAGTTATCACACAATGTTTATATTCAACAATGGTTATATATTCTAAACTCTCATTTCAATCATTAAAACATTCTTAGAGGACGTTATATAGTTGTTGTTCACAAACCATTTTTCGTCAAAGCAATTCTCAAGTAATTGAAACTTAATATGACTTTCGTCACTAGTAAAGTTGAACTTGGCCAAAGCGAAATAGATAAGCGAATAAACTCGGCTCAATTAACAAAACCCTTTGGGAAAAACTATTCTCGATCGAAGGGAAAAAGAGTACAACACAGCTTCAATTTCGAAGTAAAATATGTCGACATCATATCGTTGGATCCAAGTCTAAGAAAAGAGCAGGATTAATTTCCAAAGTCGAGAATCTCGAGATCATTCCTAAATTCATCGTATGCTAAAGTAGCAATACGTAATGCATCCATGCTTGATGTCGGCTGCGAGTTCCGGGTTATACCTGGCTAGTCTATTGTAGAACTGTGGGGTTCAGACTTCACTTCAATATAACGGGTATGGATTTTCTATCTTCTTGGGGATAAAGTCCTTTTTGTTTTGACGGATCCAGTTAATCTTCCGTAATGATAGGGCATCTTCAACGGGACAATGTGATCTTCCTATATTAATGTGAAGATAATGCATCCCAGATATGGATTTACATCTAGTTTCAGAATCCTAGAGGATTTCAACAATCAAATAACTAATTTTACTGCTCCTCCAATGAAGGCATGACAATTATACTGTACCACCACAATATTCACGGAGATTGTTTTTAAAATTAAAACTACTGAACTTATGGAAAATCTGATTTTGCATATCAGCAAATAGTATATCTTCATTGCACATCGATCCGGAGGATCCGTTGGAGATGCTGTTAGGATTCTATATATCATGTGTATAAATAATACATAGGGTTTACAAGAGGGTATAGTATAGCAGTTTCTACCATAATCCTTAAAGCTTTTTCATCTCTCCATGATCCCAAGGCTTCTCGTTTATATCAAGGGCCTGCTAAATGCCAAACAGTAATGTCCTTTTTAACTGTCACAGCCAGATAGCATATAGGTCGCATAGGGGTTTTTGCTTACGATCAATCCCTACTTGGCTTATTTCGAAATTGAAGCTGTGTTGTACTTCGAAATTGAAGCTGTGTTGTACTCTTTTTCCCTTCGATCGAGAATAGTTTTTCCCAAAGGGTTTTGTTACTCCACAAGGGTACACATATTTCGAGAAATAGATAAGCGAGATAAACTTTGCTCGAAATAGCAAATGTGTATAATCATAGTCTATATAGCAATCCTACTTTTGTCTCAAGATAAGAGATAGAGTAGATAGACTTTTGAGTGATAGATAAGTTCAAGTCTCCACATACCTTTTAGTCAATGAAGTTCCACCAGTTCCTTGAGTAGTTCTTCGTCTTTGTATGATGATCGCCATGGAGTCGAGAGCTCAACCACACTTTCTATCCTAGTCCGAGACTTAGCTATAAGTATACTAGAAATCAAGACTTATAGTTTTGATCACTAACATTGACAAACATGCTTGAGATAGCAACACATGCGAGTTCGACCGAGCAGTGCTTTAACACGTAGACTTTTCTGTGTGACACAGATTTGTTTATTAAAGTCTTTGACTTGGGTCGTAGAAACTCTTAGTTGTGGGTGAGATAAGCTAAGGGAATCAAGTGCGTAGTATCTTGTTGGGATCAGAGACGTAAGGAGCGCAACTGTACCTTGGATCAGTGTGAGATTGATTGGGGTTCAACTACAGTCTAGACCGAAGTTAGTTTGTAGTAGGCTAGTATCTGTAGCGGCTTAATACATTGTGTGTTCAATCTGGACTAGGTCCCGTGGTTTTTCTGCATTTGCGGTTTCCTCGTTAACAAAACTTCTGGTGTCTGTGTTATTTTTTTTCCGTATTATATTTTGTTATATAATTGAAATATCACTGGTTGTGCGTTGAATCGATCAATTGGGAAATCCAACCTTTGGTTGTTGATTGATCCTTGAACATTGATCTTTGGTACCGTTCAAGTGATTTCTCTTGTATTCAATTAGACTCGCAGTTTTCTATTTGCTTGAGTAAGTATTGAATCGAGAAAGTGAGATATAACTCTTTGATATACTTTTATTAAGATTGAGTCTGACTGTCTAGTTGATTCTCTTAAAAGTATATTGGAGTTAGTCCATATAGATTGCTAAGCAAAATATTGGGTGTGGTTGTTAAACCCTCGCTTTTTCAATTGGTATCAGAGCAGGCAAACACGTTTAATGATCTTATAAGTCTGTGTTTGTAGCGATCTGACTCTATGGACAAGAGTACTATCTCTGATAAACGCATCACCAGAAATAAAAGTTCTATCTCAACTATATCTATTAAAGAGAAAGATTCGTCAATCTCAAATATAGACGAACCTAGTGTCCTGACGAGACAGACAGACACTGACATGTGCTATCCCGATTACCCTTCAAAAGTGTCTATCTCTATTAATGAAAGGGAAACAACTGAAGAGAGTGAACTAATTCTAAATCTTGTTAGAATTCAAGCTGATAGATTTAATCGGTTGAAAAATCATGTCAATGTTCTTCTGGGTGTGGTAAGAGACTGTAAATTCAAAGAAAATACTGAAGATCATTCTTCACGTATGTTACTCGAGGCAAGCCTCAAAAAGGATGGTTAGGAAATTGAACATCGCTTGAGTAAACTCTCTATTCATGGATTCTCTAAGCAGTCTAATCTACCATGTACTTCTACCGCAACTAAAAAAGTTCTAGTTCCAGAAGTAAAACCAGAATCCCTTCTTATCGGAAAAGATGTGTTAGTCTCCTCCTCTAATCAAGGATGTTCCACATCACATGGAAGGAAGAAATTCCCAAACGAGATTGTTAAGACTGTACTATCTAATCACTCTTTTGATCAGAAAGTATATTTCTTCTGCGAGGCAAAATGTTCTGTTAAACAAAAGGGAAACTCTAGGTTGATAAAAATTCCTTTGTTCAACTTCAACACACCTTAGACTTAATTCTCAAAGGTGTAACTGACATTCGTATGTTTAAACCAATTGGTTTTCGTACTTACCCTGTGTATGCTACCTGGAAAGTCAGTTCAATGAGTTCCTCGATTGCTCAGAAGCAGAACAGACGTCTTAACAAAAATCGTCTAAGGAAAAATCAAGTATTTTCTTCTATTAAAAGAGGAGATAACTTTACCTTTGATGTGAACAAAATTCCAGGAGAAATGATAAAAAATGATGATATGAGAAATAACCTGAAGAAGATAATTTAAGGTTATAAAGAAATTGTCAACAGGTTGTCAACCTCCTCAAGTCAAAATTCTTCTGGTAAGAACTCAAACTATGTCTCGTATTTTGATGACAGTAAGTTTTATGATAATTTCTCACATCAAAAGAGATTCCTTCCTAGATTTGAAAGGAAAAAGAGACTCGATCGTAAACACAATTCTTTTAATGATCTCAGAGCTCATACTTGTGCTAATTAATCACAAGGGTTAAAGAACTTACTCATAAAAATCCTATTGAGTAAGATGTGTCAATAATCAGGTATACAGTTGTTTATGGGTGAAAACTATTTCTGCCGTTTTTGGTAATTTGGGGTGTGTGGATGAGAAATGAATCTAAACCCTAAACAAATGCACTGCACGGGAGTGCTTGTAGATTCGAGAAATCAATCTGTGCAAATCCGGCCTAAACCAAGAATTGGCCGTTCCATACTTGTTTCGGTCACAAAGTGAAGGAGATGGGGTTGATCTTAGGGAGAAAAGCGAAGAAGGTGTTGAGATTGTGAAGGTGTTGGCTATGTATGACTTGTATCGGAAAGCTGAACTGGCTTGCAGGATGTAAGCTATCAGTTCCGGTATTTGAATACGATTGTATCAACACTTGCCTCTGTTGTCTTGTCTTGTTTGGAAAATAGGGAGGAGAACCTTGTAGATGGGGCAAAACGATTTGCTGGTTTTTACGGAATTGAGAAGACGACCGTGCGAAGGAGATTCCTTGAACCGAGCGAAATGTTCAACCTCACACAGATGCACTGCAAGAAGGGAGTGCTTTGAATTCGAGAGATCAATCTGTAGTACTCCGGCCTAAACCAAGACAATGGCCGTTCCAAAGTAAATTCGGTCACAAGAGAGGATGGGACTATCTGTAGGAGGGAAGCTGAGAAATGTGTGGAATCAATGGTAATCAAAGATTGTAGGTGTGTTGTGAATTCTGAATAAGATAAGTTCTGAATGATTGCTCAGTTGAGAGTAATTGCTCAATTGATGAATTGTTGATTTCGTATTGTCCGTGAGACATGAAATCGTTGTTGTTCTTGTCGTTGTTATTTCAATCATGATTCAGAGACTTATTTATATTGTTGGAATTGTAGACACCATGATCCCATGAAGTGTGACAGTTGATGGAATCAAAGAGTGGGGAAATGGAAATCGTGTTTAAAACCAGTTGCTCATCGTGCGGAGACTTGGTTGATTTTCCATCCACTACTTTGTTAACTCCTTCAACTGATTTCACGACTTGCTCACATTATATCGTGTGTTTGAACACACGTGCCGTAGACCGCCAGACCAAAACCCTAGTTGATATCCCCCCAAGTGACACGATTGACGTCTCGTGGTTAGTTTAGTCAGTTGCTGACTTCATGATTTAATGGGACGATGAGTCCATGTATTGAGTTGAACATGATTTGTAAAATGTTCTGAAACTCATGAATTGAACGTGTCTGCTGAGAGGGTTATGTGATTCTCTCATTGAGGTGAGCAAGTGTTGCTCATTATATGAATTGTTGAATATTAATAGTTGAATCAATATTCCTTGTTTTGAGCAAATATTGCTCGTCTGAGCAAGTATCACTCGTCCGATGAATTATTGGCAGCGTGACCAAAATAAAATATTAATTAAAATACTGGTAGTTGAACCGAGCATAATTAATAGGAATACTGATCATGAGATCGTAAATTTATTAGTGTTCGAATCTGGAATTATGATCCTTGGACTCAGAAACCCTAATTTGATCATTTGATGACCAATTGATGGTTTATTTGAAAATTAACCATGGAATGAAGGAGAATTGGCTCCATGGGACCGTGGGTTGACCATGAAACTCCCATATGCTCGTGTGAGCAAATACCAAGGCCTCTTGAAGAGTTGGTGAATTGTTGATGAAAGAATGATTAAATGCTGGTTTAATCATTTATTCGAAAATGCTTGTCTGAACCTTAGGTGATAAAACCTAATTAATTATGAAGAGGTGAGGGACCGACCAAGGGGTCATGAAACCGGCCCTGGGTGGTCACGGGATCAAATATTGATCGTTTGAGCAATCCCCAGATTGGTTGAAACCCTAATTAGCGCCCTTTACTAGAATCGATGTACAATTCTCATACGGACTCGGATTTTGATGGTCCGCCCCTCCATTCTGTACAGAAAAGAATTTCCTATCTCCGTACTCGGGAATATTTAGGTTTTAAGCTCGTTCGGGAGGTGAAAACAGCCAGAGAGTAAAACTCAGGAAGAATTCAAGAGGGACGGTAGGAGAGAGTTTGGGCCCAATATGAAATTAGGTCAAATTGTGAAAATACGAGGGACCGGCTCCTTGCAAGCCAAAGAGCCAACCTTGGTCGGTCAAGGTAATATGCTCACGTCACCAAAGTGTTCGTGTCTTAGTCCTGAGAATTTTGATATTTTCTGGCGTGCAGTTGAGCATCCATTCGAGAAAATATGACAAAATCAGGGTTTTGCTGAAACTGAGGAAACTTCATGAGATGAAGGAAAATAATTATAAAATAAAGGAATGATGAGGCGTGGGACCGCTGAGGCCAAGGCATGGCCGACCGGCCAGTGACCATGGTCTTGTGGTGCCTTTTCCTAATTTTATATTATTTTTCATGATTTTATGGAAATATCATGAAATCAAGGAGTTTGTTGAAATTAAGGAGTTTCCTTAAAGTGAAAGAGTTTCCATGGGATCAAGGAAGCAAATAATTTCAAAAAATAATAAAATAAGGGCGTGTGGGACCGGCTGAGGCATGGCCAGCACCGGGGCCTTGGTCCCGTGCGTTTCCCTAATTTTATGTAATTTTTGTATATTTTTCCATGATTTGAAGGAATTTTCATAATTTCAGAGAAATACCATGAAATCAAGGAATTTCATGGGATCAAGGAAACCTTAAAATAATAGTAATAAAATAAAGGGACGTGTGGGACCGGCTAGGGCATGGCCACGGCTTGGGCCCGCCCCACGAGTTTCCCTAATTTTATATTATATTTTTCATGGTTTTGTGAAAATACCATGAGGTTAAGGAGTTTTCATGAGATTAGGGAAATAATAATAAAATAATGAGGAACTATGAGGTGTGGGGCCGGTTGGGATCAAGACATGGCCGGTTGGCCAATGATCACGGCTCTACCATATTTTCCCTAATTTTATATTATTTCCTTGGTGTGAAGGAAACACCATGAAACTGAGGAGTTTCCTCAAAACGAAGGATATTTGTTCAAGTGAAAGGATTTTCATGAACTCAAGGAAAATAACAAAAAATATGATAGAAATATGAAACTGGCGTGGGATTGACCACTTCGCACGTCCGGCCGATCAGCGTGCCCATGCTCCCAGCGCCTTGGTCAATTTTTAATTATTTATTATTTTTCTTTCTATTTTGCATAGGTTCATCGTCTCGTCGTATTTTGAAATACTTGTTCGTGATACAGGTGATTGTTAGTGCATCGTCGTTGAATACACTTGCACCATTTAAATCGGGGCTTACTCGGAGGTAGCTCAGACGCCCGTGTGTTGAATATTTATTACTAACCCATGGAATTCTGCTGGGAAAAACCGTGGTTTGCAGTAATGAAATACTGCGAAAATATTTGAATATTTTCGAAAATTCAATGGATGAATCCAAGAATTTAGGAATAATTAACTTATGGCTCTATACTAGCAGAGCAAGCTGTCTAGGAGCATTAATTATCCTGATATGAGTTTGCTGGAGCTTCATATCCTTTATATAGTCAGGGTAAACTCGTTGTTTGTATCCTGAAGACGTTATCGCTCTATACTAGCAGAGCAAGCTGTCTAGGAGCCGTCCATCTTGTGATACTATATAGAAATAATTATCAAGTGTTCGGTATTCATGAGATATCTTTGTTGCCTAGCCGTGAGACTACATATCTACATGTACTCGAGAGAAAGTATTCTCGGTCGTTAGAGGATTCGATGAGAGATCCGTGTCTCAATACAGATATGCCGTTGTTCAGCCGAGAGACTACATATCTGCATGTACTCTAAGAGACAGTATTCTCAGTCAGAGGTTTGATGAGAGACCCGTGTCTCAATACAGATATGCTGTTGTCCAGTCGAGAGACTACATATCTGCATGTACTATGAGAGACAGTATTCTTAGTCAGAGGTTCGATGAGAGATCCGTGTCTCAATTCAGATATGTCGTTGTCTAGCCGAGAGACTACATATCTGCATGTACTCTGAGAGACAGTATTCTCAGTCAGAGGTTTGATGAGAGACCCGTGTCTCAATACAGATATGTTGTTGTCCAGCCGAGAGACTACATATCTGCATGTACTATGAGAGACAGTATTCTCAGTCAGAGGTTCGATGAGAGACCCGTGTCTCAATACTCGCGTCTGATTGCTGGATCAGAAGTTCATATAATTATGGGTTTACGATTTTAGCCTTTGTTGAAAATCCACCATCTATATTAAGTCCTTTGCTTAGTGAGGAAAGCCGTGTTCCTCAGTCAGCATTGAATGGTGATTTTCCGGTCATAAACAATATAAGTAATTGAACTTAGTCGTAAGTTAAGACATTACCGGATTTTGATAGTACGAGCAAACCATGACTTGAATGAAGATCCCAGTGGCATGATGGAGCATCGTCTAATGAGCATAGATTGGTGTTGAACCGCTGATCTTGATGACGGGACCTTGATCGTTTAGGATTCGCGGGACGGGCCCAAAAAGAAATACTTATTTTAGGAATAGACGCTCGTTTGTTCGTTAGTTTAAGGAACAAACAAAATAGACCTGAGTCTAATGATATAAAATTTTGTCTATGAGCTTTTGCGAAAACCAAAATTTTATCTTTGTGAGATTTCACAAAATGGAATAAACTCTCGTTCTGTAGTTGCAGGAAATCCCACAATACACCCCTCACTATATTTTGTTAAACTAATCCATTCAAAAGATAATAGAAGAACAATTATGAATGTTTATTAATAACTTTCTTGAATCTTTACACAGGAAATGAGATTACACTTACAAATGTTTCTCTCTTTCTCTCTCCTAATGACTTACTCTCCAATCCAAAAAGACCTCTCCACGACAGATCCACTCATCCCTTTATATAGGGTAGTACATAGTGAATGACAGCTAAGCTGTCCCCTTATTTTCGGAAATGTCTTGCGAAGCGTCGCAGGCTTACAAATATTCATATTCGCGACACTTCTTAACTTTCGCAGATTTCATATCTTCCTATCGTCATCCAAAGGCGTCATTTTCATTTAATCCTCTGCGACTGACTCGCGGTGTTGTTATTCGTTGTCTTCGCGAATTGTTGTTGTGGCGATATTATGATCCTACATCTTGCCTCTTCTCATGTCTTCTCTGCGAAGGAGAGAATGTCATGAGAATCGATATTTTTAAACCGCCGCAACTGTTTATTTGTACTTATTTCAGTTTCATCTTTCCATACGGACTTTATTACAGATGTCTATTCCTCCATTCTATTCCTGACACGTTTCTTTCATTCGTTTATTCCTGACCATTCACGTCCCTTCTCACATTAAATGTTCTCGCTTCCCCAAGGATGTTTTCTCTATATATATTTTTCATATCTTTCTCTTCTCCTCTTTCGTTTTCTCTCTGCAATTTTTCTTTTATCTTCTTCTTCCGCAAATCGCGCTTCTATTACTGCAAATCTTTGATCTCTTGTCATATCTTAGTCTTCGACTCTTTATTCATTCCCATATTTGATAATGGCTTCACTTAGTCGTATGTATAAACCTCGCTTTATTGAGATCCGAGAAAAAGTTGCAAGATGAAGGTTTCACCCTTTCTACTATTCCCGATCAAGGAGGTTCATCTATACTCACCGCTAAGCTTTTCTCGATCATAAGTGTGATGATCACAAGATTATTGTTTCGTTAGGTCAACTTCTCGCGGGACTTCCCATTCCTTTGTATGATCCCGAGATGCCACTCTTTTATGAAATCCTTTCCCATCCGAGCTTCTCGCGAGCCGTCTATCAACTATGCGGCGATTGTATTCGCCTAATGCTCGAGTTTGCCCGGTCGTGGTCTTTGGCAAAGGATCTCTATACCCTAACAAAGTGTCGAAATCCCGAATATGTAAATTTAGAAATAATCCCCGAGAAATACACGTGGAAAACTTCTTTGAAAATTATGAAGTAATAGGCATGAGAAATAAGAAATCTCGCTGGGGCGCTCGGTTGAAGAGAAGAGATAATATCCCCGAGGATAAATTACTTATGCAAGATATCGATCGTCATTCGGGTAAGAACAATTCTCTCGCCACTTTAAAGATGAGAGGTGGTGGGTTGTTCCTTTGCTCTTAAATGGACCTTACATAGCAAGGTTCGCATGTACTCCCCGCAAATCTCAGGCTATCATCCTTGGGAATTTAAATGGCCCAAGAAGGCGAAAGAGGTATGTCTCCATAGTTTGCTTTTGCAATCCTTCTTTCTCTTGTATTCATTGATTTTGTAAATTTTACAGATTGCCAAACCGAGGAAAAGTTACAAGGCAAATCCACTGGCTAGCACCTTGGCAATACTTCGATCGCTTACGGATGAAGTAAGAAATATTCGTTTTGTATTACTTTACAATATTGTTGCCTCTATTTCTTATCTTCATTTGTATGCGAAGGTTAATGCTGAGGAAGCAATAGCTGCGAAAGTTAAAGGCAAAACTAAAGCCACTGCACCCAAGGACAAATCTTCTGCTCCACCATCTAAAAAGCGAAAAGCTCAGCCCTCCTCTCATCTCAGCAAGTTCCGAGTCTTCCAAATGAAGATGATAATGATAATGATAATGTTTTGGATTCAACTTTCCAAAATGAAGCTCAACCATCCAATTCTCCTATGGATCAATTGTTCAGCATCTTCTCGGATTCTCTTCAAGGACTTGGAGATACCCATCTGACTTCTATATGCGAGAGCCTCGCCACCGTATGCAATGCTACACTACTGGATGGCAACGACTCTTTCAAAGGAGTTTCTAGATCTGTATCCCCTAGCTTCTTAAATGCCCTTAATTCGTTGGTATGTACTTATTTCAGTTCTCCTAGCTTCTAGATCTCACGTTTCCTTTCCAACTTCATTTTCTAATTTGTACATTAATAACCTTTGTATCTTTCTTCGCAGGCTGGAAAAACCTCTTTTGTGGTTGCCTCAGATCTTGAGAGGAGGTATAATATTCAATTGAAAAAGAATACTCAATCTTGCATAAGGATCAAAGAATTAGAAGCTTGAGTCTCAGGGATATCGCGAAAAGATCCAACAATTGGAGACTAAGTTTTTCGCGAGAAAGACAAAGTTACCACTCTCCGAATGCTAATCAGCAGACTTTATGGTATAAAATTTTTTTCCTCTTATTATTTTATTTTATCGATTTCCGTTGCTACCGACTTATCACTTTCGCAGATGTATATAATCTCTCCGAAGAAGCTATTCTTCTCCATTCATTTCCGAGCCTATGGATAATGATACTCTTCTCGCTCATCTCAACAACTCCTTAAGTAGTTCGTCGAATGAATTAATACTCTTTCATTAAGCGAACTCCAAACCAAGTACCGCCTCTTAATAATTGAGCACGAGATCTAGTTTAAGTACAACCAACCAGTTTAAACAAATGTATCTCGAATCTCATAAGGAAATCAAAATTTTAAGGAAGAAAATTAGTGACCATATAGATGACAAAGATCGCATTGCTAATAATGGTGCCTGTGCATTAGCAACATTTCAAAAGTCCCTTCTTGAAGTGCAAATGGAGCGAGATGAATTGCTTCATCGGAATTCTTTACTCATCGAGCGAGAAAACCAAATTCGTTCACTTCTTATTATAAATAATGACGACGAATTCGCTTGGGCCGCGAAAATCTTAGATAATGCCAGGAATAATTTAGGTGTTGATGTTAGTCTTCATACCGAGCATACTTCCTTGGTTAAAGATATAATATCCGACAGAGAAGGTTACTTATTATACCCATCGTTTCTTACCTCTGCAATATTGCTGTTGAGTTGTTAACTTATCGTTGTCTATTTGCAGAGTCCGAAAAAAGATTTCGAGCAAGAATTGAAGAACTTGAATCTGAGAAAGCACAGCTCGCAAAGAATCTCAACCTTCGCGAGAATAAGTATTCCAAGTTGAAGAATCAATTCCAAACTACAGTGGCGAATTTTAATAATGATGCTGATTCGTTTTTTCGCAATGAAGCCATGAAGTATGTTTGTAAAGATCATAAAATTCCTCTTTCTTTATATCCTTGGCTTTCCGAAGAAGTTCCTGAGAATTTGCCTATCTCGGACATTTCGATAGTGAAGTGCGAAGAAGAAAATTCTGGCGGCGAGAATAATAGAATTGAAGGATCAGATAGAGGAGAAGAATCGCCAAAGAGATAGTTCTTTTTGTTTCTTTTGCTGCGTGTAATATCTGTGCATTTCTGTGTCTTTTTTGTAAACTTCTTGGGTTTGTTGTCCATAAATTCCATCTTCATTCCCTTTTCTTGGCAATTTTTCCCTTGTAATATAATTGGCTAACATTATTAATGTATAACTCTTTCATGGGAAGATGGATAACAACATTTCATCTTTTCCATCCCACATTTGCCTCTGTTATTCATCTTCGGATGAAAGAATGAATTTTTTGATATCCGCACGTTCTTCTTCTGATCAGGAATGATGTTTTAAATTTATGATTGCGATGGAATCGCAAGAACTTTTCATTAAAGAAGAGATTGTTTGGTCTCGCCTTATCATTTGTGGTGGACTTCTAAGCTTGACCTTCCTAAGTAAAGGTCTTACTCTGCCACCCTTTATTGCGACAAGACCGCAGGACGTCTTTACACTTGCATGTAAAAACCCATTGATCTTGTCTTATCATTATTCAAGTATTTTTGCCTCTGCAGATATTTTGTTTTGCGACAATATGACAGGCCTAAATTCTCTTGCGAAAGTAAAGCCCCATGACATTGTTGTCTTGCGACGAAATCGCAGGACGTCTTTACACTTTCATGTAAGGACCCATTGATCTCGCCTTACCCTCGCGTTAGTATTATTGCCTCTCGCAGATCATTGCATAAATATGACAAGCCTAAGTTTCCTTGCAAAACAAAGCCTCGTGACATTTGCGTCTTTGGCACTTATCGGCTCCCTAATGGAGGGTGCCGCCCTTATCACCTCCCCGGTTGCCCCTTCAAGGAGGCGTACATCGGCCATACAAGGCTAGCTCCTCCCATCCGGTCTTAACAACAACCAGGTTGTTTTCGCACCCTCTTATCCCTTATACCTATAGAGTTTATGGTTACAAGGCTGCACCCTAAGTGGAGTTTTCTTGGCCGAGTGCGGCGTGCGCCAAGACTTGTCAAGAGTGGTAAGGAAGTTCCATGCTCCCGCACTCTTGACTCAACCGGTACCTCGGCGCCTTGATCATACGACTCCTTGAAAGAGACCCTCGGTCGCCCAACCAGGGTATAACCTACATATATAGTTGGGAATCCAAGGTATCTCCTCCCGGATAGGCTTTCATGGGCCCCAAATCTGCATGACTCAGGTTCCAGGGGCGGTGTAACCTTTTCCCTGAGCCATGTTAAGAGATACCCCCTTATATGACGCACTTTAGGTCTTACATTTGCCTCTTATGAAATTTTGATTCGCGAACTAGGGTGTACGCCATAAAGGTTCGTCCCATTCATTTATTCATTCATTGTTGTTAAATCATTCAATCATTCATATTTAATTGCTGAGTGATATTTAATTTGCGAAGACATCGCACAATGTTGTTCATTCATTTTTGCCTCGGATTCTTCTCTTTGTCAAAATTCTCATATATCATTTCTTCTTAGTCTTGCCTTTGATATATCTTTGTCGAGTACTTATCGCAGATCATTCAGCTTACTTTTTATGCCTTTTGTTCATTGCACTCTTTGCCTTAGTGTTATCCCCACCCTTGAAGGACTCCTTTCCATCGTAACGTTCGCCTGCTTCCATGCATTCTCTGCGGCACTTCGCGATGTTTCTACAAAGCCGTGATGAACTACAACCAATTATCTTTGCAAAGATTGTAACATTCGCCTATTACTGCGACACTTCGCGATGCTTCTTCATTTCTTATTTCAATAGTATCCACCATCAGCTTCTCTTTTCTCTGTTCATCTTTGATATTTTGTTTCCAGTCTTTCCTTTTAGCATTTCTCTCTTCACAACTCTCTACATCAACCTCATAGCATTTCTGACCTTCCTTCCAATCTCCCTTTATAATGCCAATACCATTTGGATGTGGAAATTTTATACATTGATGGTATGTTGATGCTACTCCCAAGATTTCGTGTAGCCACGGTCGCCCAATTAATGCGTTATAAGGAGATTCCACGTCAACCACGCAGAATAAAATGTTAGCTGATAATCCTTGTAAAGGTATCCTCATGTGAATCTCTCCTTTAGGTTTGTTCGCTGTTCCGTTAAAACCATAAATTTTATATGTTGAAGGAATCAAATTTTCATCCTCTCCACCCATGGTCTTATAAGTATGGTAAAACAGAATATTCATAGAACTTCCAAGATCGATTAGATTCTATTGATTGCCCAACAATTTTATGCTTCGTCATCTTCTCCATCAATCTGGTCTTGGATTAATGTCCAATCGCACCACCAACGGGCTATCATGTGCTTCTCTTCCTTTTGGTACTTCGTCTCCAGAGAAAGAAATAGTTTTTAATCGCTAATCTTGCAATTGCGACTTTCTACTGTGTTCATCACCTCTTTGTTATGAAAATCTCTTGCATATACTCTACTAAGCACGTTATCGTGAAAGTCTTCGATTGTACGATATGAATGAACGATAGAATTGCAAAATAGATTTTTGGCCTTTGTTCCCACTTCTATTACAAGTGCTTCTTTTCCCTTCTTTGAAACTGTTCTTTGCACTTCTGATGGTGATGTTGTTAGTACTTGCTTCCCTTTCTCTTCATTTTTTAGAAAGTGAGACAACTTCCCCTGATCAATCATTCGGAGAATGATTCTCTTTATGTTTCTGCAATCATTTGTTAAATGCCCATGAAAGCGATGGTAAGAACAATATTCATGACCACGTCGCTTGGTGGTGGTTCACCGCCCGCATTCCATGGTGGTGGTACGTCCTCCATTACAAGTATAGCTTCCCAAATTTTCTCAACACTAGCATTTAGTGGTGGCATTCTTATCTCTTCCCATACCACTCTACGATTTCTTGGCCTTCCATAGTTATTCTGCCTTTGTCCTCCATAAGTTTCTTGCATATGATCTAATCTCTGAATTTTATTATTGTTGCCGCGGTTGTGGTAGTTTCTTTCTCTATCAAACTCCTCCTGATCTCGGCTTCCCATAGCTACTATTTATTCGATGTCCATCATCAATCCCGTTTTAGGTTGCCCTTGCGAAGTGGTCGCCACCGAGTTTAAAAATTTTGGTAATAAACTTGCATTCGCAAAGCATTTGAACTTGTATTCGCAACGGGTATGATTCCATTTCATTTTGTCTTTCTTCCAAAGCAATGTATTCTTCTTGAAGTTCTCGCACTAAACCCATCGTAATCGTATTTTTAATTCGAATATTTGAATGTATAATAAACTTGTTGCTAGCGAGCATTTACAAATGATAAAATGAGATATCTTTCCTCTACCCTTCCGGCCATTTCACCGCACATTGTTCTCCATCTCATTGTCGATGTCTTAAGCTCTCGCCCACTCTTTGTTTCAATCCGAATACATCTTCAATTCCCCGGTCGCGTGGAATTGTTACTTATATACGCTCCCAAGAAAATAGTTTGTAAATGGTTGAATGACGAGATTGTGTTTCGGTAATCCTTCAAACCATTTAGTGCTTCTCCAATTAAGCTTGATGCGAAGTATTTGCACAATATGGCATCATGATTCTCCCATTGTAACATACATCTCATATAAGCCTTGATGTGTTGTATCGCATGGGTTGTTCCATCGAAAATGTTGGTTAATGCGGGCAGATTGCACTTAGGTGGTATCCCTCCCATTTGTACTTCTATTGTGAAAGGAGTCTTGCAGCCTCCGCGATGGCTTCATCCAACCTGTCTTCTTCCTCCTTCCTTCCTACTTGTTTAACAATTTTCTCATTTTCGCTAGTTCTTTCAAGATTTGCTCATTTTCCTCGGGGATTTGATTTCGCCTGGTCTTTTTAGCTCGCTCTCGCCGCCCGCGATCATGCCTGTTTTGACCTTCTTGTTCGTTATTTTCTTCTCTCCTTTTCTCGCGATTTTCTCCTTCGTCTCTTTCATCAATTCGCACACCATTATATCTATCGTTCTCTCTTCTTGGTTCTCTATCAACTCTCCTCCGCATCCTCTCGTATTCTCCATTGACACGATTTTGTGCTCGCCTCCTTTTCTGTTGTCGTGATTATTTTGTCGGATTGCTTCTTCGAATTCTTGGTTTTCCACTTGCTCTTACTCTCTCTCTCTCGCGGCTAAGCGTGCTTGTTCAAAAGCATAATGTTTCTCAATGTCGTCCACGATCTCTTGTTGCCTTCTCAATGCTTCTCTTCCATGCAGTATTGCTCTTCCTTCCGGGACGGGATCATCCGGTCCCCGAAATCGCCTAGTTCCCCCGATTTTCTTCATTCTCGCTCATCTTGGAAATTCTGGACGGGAATATAGCGATCTTCTGCGTCCTCTCTTCTTTCATGATGTTCGATCCGAGATTTTGTGCTTCCCGTTGGTTTTCTACCTCGTAACCTCCGTTGGTAAAGCTCTCCTTCTTTCTTCCCTAGTCGATCTTGAACTCGATCTCGCAGGTGCTTCTCGATCTTCTATTTTGCAATCTTATATTTTCCATCCTTAATTCATGATTCTGTCTCGTCAAGTTTGCTCGTTCCTCTGCCTCTAGTCGCCTCTCTTCATGTATCGTTTGTCTCAATGTTTCCAATGTTGTGAGTTCTTCATTTCCTGAATTCATTTCTCCATTCATTCTTTGATCTTCTTCTCCTTGTCCATTGTTTACCAATTTTTGCTCTTCTTCCCTTTCATCCTCAGAATCCGTCCTCCAAGTGTGCACACTTACTCTATCGTAATCCACGGTTTCATTTGTTAGGTGGAATTAAAGCTTGGACATGATTCTCTTCATCATTCCTCATATTCATCCTTGACGATTCTCCTCTTTCAATTCTCCTTTCTCCAAAGCAAGTCTTCCACTTCTTCTCATAGGTTGTTCAAGTACATTTCTTCTTCTAGCCATTTCTCTTTTGGTAATTTCTTTGAAAATTATCTCAAATTTCTTTCTTATTAATTCTCTTCTTTTAATCTTGTTCAAAGCCTGTTTCATTTTAGCGCCAATATGTAGTTGCGGGAAATCCCACAATACACCCTCACTATATTTTGTTAAACTAATCCATTCAAAATATAATAGAAGAACAATTATGAATGTTTATTAATAACTTTCTTGAATCTTTACACAGGAAAATGAGATTACACTTACAAATGTTTCTCTCTTTCTCTCTCCTAATGACTTACTCTCCAATCCAAAAAGACCTCTCCACGACAGATCCACTCATCCCTTTATATAGGGTAGTACATAGTGAATGACAGCTAAGCTGTCCCCTTATTTTCGGAATTGTCTTCATAAGCGTCGCAGCTTACAAATATTCATATTCGCGACACTTCTTAACTTTCGCGATTTCATATCTTCCTATCGTCATCCAGTGCGTCATTTTCATTTAATCCTCTGCGACTGACTCGCGGTGTTGTTATTCGTTGTCTTCGCGAATTGTTGTTGTGGCGATATTATGGTCCTACAGTTCCAAAGGTGAATGCTCGTATGAGAGAAAAGTTTTTTTTTTTTTGAAAAAGACGTGCGTCTGTTAATAAAATTTTTGTCTTATGAGCTTTCATGAAAAATTTTATTTTCGATATGTGAGCGTTCACAAAATTTTGAAAATATACTCTTGCTTCAAAGACAGATGCTCGTGCGAGGGAGCAAAATATATAGATATATTTTTTTTTAAATTTACGTGAGTTTCATGTTAAATATATGTATTTTGTAAAATCAATGTTTTGATTTTGAACAACTGTTGAAAGTAGACGATTATACATGGTGAAATAATGTCTGTATGTGAGTTTTCACAATTGTAAAATGGACGTCTGTCCAATTTTTGAAAAACCAGTGGATGTTAAATTCACGTGGGTTGTTCACGGTTTGATGAAAAATCAAGTCATGATTTTGAATAATGAATTTTGCTCGTTTTTGCAGGTTTAAAGGAACGAGCAAGTTTTCGAAATTTTGACGTTATAATCACTACAACTAGTGAAATTGTAAATAGGCAAGAGTTGGATTGTCACCGTTTCAGCGCGTGCTTGTTGTTGGTATATCCATGACTCCATGTATTTCGCCTCAGATAGTGGTGACTTCTGGTTACAACCACCCTTCTGGATCTTCCGGCGAACGCTACAGAAATATCAAGTCAAACATGAAGACTTTTGCAGATGTTCATCCTGGGATGAATCAACCTTTCAGAGACGCTGGAAAGCTGGTACTTTGTATGTCTCTCAATCATATGTGAGTCGTCCCTTGTCAGTAGAAGCACCGCCGACTTCAGCAAATGAGACTATCGGATGATGATGAAGGCAGGATTTGCGTTGATGGTGTAGATCCTGATTCAGATGTGGATGAACGAATAATTTCGTCATAATTCGTCATCAGAAAATTCAGAAGTTAGGTCTTCATTGAAATTGTTGTAGAATCTTCGTACGATGTAGGATTTTCGCGGTATACCCATGTATCCTCATGCCCAGGAAATTTCCAAACTTTTACAAAGAAGCTTTTTGGGTTCCGAGCATGTTTAGGATTCGAAATTGACGAAACAGTAAACTTCCAGGAGACCTTCAGAAAAGTTTCAGCTGGCATGCGGTCCAATGTTTTGGCCACAACTCTTCGCTCGTTTCTCCAATTGCTGTGTATTTTGGATATGTTGTAGAGGACATCCATACGAAGAGAATGGTGTATGACCCATCCCCAAATTCTTGACCAGTTGCTCCTACCTCGTCGGTTTGTACAGGACAGTGTAAAATCATCTCAGACGAGCTTGCTGTAAAACACTCATGTTGTGTCTTTAGACCATCCGCTTGTGTCTTGAACGGTTGGTGAAGGATTTTAATGTCATTGATTCGTTTGAGATCAGGACCCCTTGATTGATACATGAGCATGGTGCTTGCAGTGCCATCTTGCTTCTGTCAGTCGTAGAAACATCACTTCTGAAACCCTGGTCACGGGACCATAGCTGAGGCTGCTCTCGAGATGGGATGATATAATGACCATGGTTTCATGTCCCGGTGGTAGAATTACTTTTATGATGAATAATTAGCACATGAGAGTCTGGTGCCACGAGTCTTGGACTGTGAAACTGATCGTCATGATCAGTGGACCGTTAGTCCCCAGTATTTTGTTAAATATCTCCTTTTCATTTTCTCTTCTCCTGGTAAGACTTAGATAGAGGACCCGGGTGGAAAATTGATGTAAAGACCTAGGTGGTAGAAGTTGGAGGTACCTTGATGAAGGACTTAGCGAAAAGACCTGGTGGACATCGATCGACTGTAGAGGTTATGAATCCCGTCCACGAATTTCTGCTTGCATGTTGTATGCTCTAGAAGCTGTATGAACCTCACACGACGTCGGAATTCGATGCTTGACCCCAACTTTTGAAGCTAAGAGACTGAGTTATCATATGAGAAAATAATCACTCAATTTGGAGTTGTAGAGGTTAGCCAACGAAGCGTTCACATTTGCAATTTGTAATCCCATACAAATTTTTCAGGTTTCGTAGATCTGACGGTAAAGGCCATATCTTTCAGCTCGTATGTCCGATTAATGCGTCCTTTTGGTATGTTGTAGAAGAGACATAAAAGAATATCTTTCGTTGAGGAAGCATTGTCCCATTCCTCACTCATTGGTAAGTTTTTGCAAACCCATGACCTGAAGTGTGTTGTATCTCATTTGTAGAGGTGATGAGAACATCTTGTAGAAGACTTTGGATTATGCCCACCAGTCGTGCCAGATTTGGGAAGACTTTTATATGAGCATGTTATCAGGTCTACACATCTTGATATGAATCATTGGTTCTTAGATAAATCCGCTTCATGTGTAACACTTCAGAGAATGATTAGTTGATGAAGCCCTGAGGATGTTGGTGCTGAGACTATGAATGATCACGCTCCAGAGATCCTTGTCGATGTTGATATCATGGATGGTGTTCCTTTAGAGATTATTGTTGATGCTGATACCATGGTTGAAGTTGCTCCAAAGACCAAAAAGGCTAGAACCATGATTATAGATATAATCCTTGCTCCTTCATCCAGTGAGCCTTTTACATTCACGAACTAGTTGATGAGTTGAGCGTCCCTAAGATGAAGGTGTACTGAGAGTTCAACCTGAATGCTCCTGAAAGCATAACTTTAGCATGAACTGGCTTTGTCAGTGAGTCGATGTTGTTGCGGTAGATAGCATCATGAGTTTTCATCTTGGATGTGATTGGTGAAGAGAGAAAGTTCCTCAATCATGCAGGGCTTGTGATGTAGAGAAATTCCGTTGATGAAGTTTCATGGAATCACCTCAGGTTGCCAGTGTATGTTGAAGGAGTTAGTGCCATCCATGTACGAATGATGTTGCATCTGCTTCAGAAGTCTTATCATGGGATAATGAAGACTTATCGATTGTGGTTTAGTAACACTTTGATCGTGTTGGTATTGAATCAATGTGTCATCGTCGAGATATTTGTGCTGAAGCTGTACTCTTTGATTGGGAGTACAATTTGGTGTCTTCTTAGATGCTCGTATATTCCTTAAGCATCGAATGTCTTAGGGGTTTGATTATCTCGGCCCCGGAGTTTCTTATGTTGATTAAGCATCCCTTTCGTTGCGGTAGTGGGATTCGAAACTTGTGCAGACCTCAGAGCTTTCTGATTTTGTGGAACACACGGACTTATAGGAGAAACGCCCAAAGTATTCTTTGCCATGTTTGGACATCATCTCAGTAATGAATGTTTCAGTGCTTGATTCGATGAAGCTACTATTCATAACGTCTTGCAGAGTTGCTAGCATAATTGAGTCCCCATGCTTGGATAGCATGTGAGGAAATAAATGACATAGACATGGAATGAGACTTGCCTGAGTGCGGAACCTCTTGATGAATATCTATGCATCTTTTGTTCTTGCTTCAACCTCGTCAAAGTTTGAAGTTCCTCCAAGTACTCTGATGATGGAATGTCCGTCAAATCTTCTGGATCAGAACTTTCTTCGTTGGAGAGATGTGTAACCAAAGGCGCTTTGTAAGTACCCATATTTTCAGCATGGATCCACGCTCGTCTGAAGGACATGTCATATCCTGGATCTTCCTGATTATGTGAAACTTGGCTTCTGTCCAGGTTGAACTTATGTTCACTTTGATAGTGATGTAACTATAAGTATTTCCAAGCCCTCCTTCAAGGTCTCTGATTGAGATGGAGAATGAGTAACTTCTTGTCGAGTGATGCATGTGGATCTGATGGTTTTTAATGAGATGTTGTTGATGGCGGTGCCAGCATCGATCAACGTTCTTCCAAATTCGTTTCTTCTGAGATTGACTGTGGTAAGCAGTCCCCAGTCGTACATATCTTGGTCTGTGGCTGGAGGCTTAAGAAGTATTTATGGAATGGGCTTCTTGACACGATGTGCTTCGGTGTTGTGAACATGTCTCTCCTTTGTGCCTTCGACAGATAGAGCAATTCACGTTCGACCAAGGGTTGAACTGCCTCTTTGATTGGTTGTTTAGAGAGTGTAAAGGCTCTGATTGGGAGAGTATTCTTGTGTACTCCTTCAGTCCCCAGTTGAATCTATTGTGGATCAACCTTCTCTTTGAAAATGTGCTTCAAAATATTGCAGTTGCTTGTTGGATGATTGATGAATCTATGAAGGTGACAGTACCTGGGATTCTACATTTCTTCTTCAGTCGTATCTCTCCTGATAAACGACAATTTGATTGTACCATCTTGAACCCAGATTTCCAGTAACTCGATCACTCCTTCGTGAGAAAAGAAAAGCTTGAGTCTGTCAGGCCATTTCCCATCCGTTGATGTCGGGTCGAGGTTTGTGCATTTCAGGATTGGTTATCTTTTCTTTGTGCCTCCAGAGGAGCCTGAGATGTTGGAGAAGCGTTCTGATGTTGTGTCTCGGCTTTCCTTTCAGCAACAAAGTTTGTTGAAGGCTGAAGATTGTATAGATTATTGACTAGGCCTCGGCTGTTTCGAGATTCCTCGACCTTGCGGACTTTGCTCTTTCCAGTAAAGCAGGTGCAGTAGTCGTTGATTTCTTCGCCGCTTCTCGAAGCTCTGAGAAGGTCTGAAAATGAAGATTTTCCAATAAAGCTATGTAGACCGGGATCATGCCGTTGATACACAAGTCTACCAGTTGCTGCTCCGTGACGTTTGGATCATGACAGTCCAGGGCCTGGACTCTGAATATTTTCACGTAGTCATTGGGATGTTCATTGTTCCTCTGAAACATTCTTCCAAGATCAGAGAGAGTAATTTGTTCTGACACAAAGAAGTACTTTATGTAGAAGGCGTTAATCATTTCTCCCTAATTGTTGATAGTTCCTGGTGCGATGTTGTTTTACCAGGTGTATGCCCTGCCTTTCAAGGATTTTGAAAATTCTTTGAGGCGAACAACATGGTTATGTTCATGTTCACCCAAGGCTTCTAGGAACCGAGAAACATGTTCCCGAGCATTGCCTGTTCCGTCATACAAAGTGAAGGTTGGAGAGGTATAACCTTTTGGAAGAGGAATCCTTTGTGTAGCAGCAGGGTACGGAGGCTGGTGACAATGGACATGTGATGTCTTGTCTTTTCCTCGGTTCTCCAAGATGCGTTCCAAATCTTCCTGAGTAATGAAATTTGATGATTCCTTTGTTAATGGATCGTCTGCAGCTTTGCGGACTTCATTGCCATATACTGTATGAATTGGAACTACTCCAGGATTAGCATCTGGAGATGTCTCCTTTTCTTTTCCCTCTCCTTGAGTCTTCTCTAACATCTTGTCAGTAAGAGTTTTGAGATAATTACACAGCTCCTTTTGTGTAGCAGCCATGTCAGTCTGATTCTTGGCAAGAGTTTCTTGCACTTTCATGAGGTCACCTATGGTAGGTGAATTTTCCCTGACTTCTGCAGAAGACCGACCGAAGAGTGGATTATTTATGGCCCCAGTGCCAGTACCAGCGTTCGAAGGAGTAGTAGTAGCGGGTTGCACCGGAGGAGTGGTAGTGGCAGGTTGCACTGGAGGAGTGGTGTTAGTAGCACCACTAGAGCTTTCAATATTAGAACCGGGTTTTGAATCCGGGTTGGTAACTGAACCGGACCTAAGACCGACCATCTTTGTGATAAGTGAAATTGCAACCGAGAGAATGATCTCCCACCGTGGTCGCCAATGATGTAGATGGGGCAAAACGATTTCTTTGGTTTTTACGGAATTGAGGAGACGACCGTGTGCGGAGGAGATTCCTTGAACCGAGCGAAATGTTCAACCTCACAAAGATGCACTGCAAGAAGGGAGTGCTTTGAATTCGAGAGATCAATCTGTAGTACTCCGGCCTAAACCAAGACAATGGCCGTTACATAGTAAATTCGGTCACAAGAGAGGATGGGTCAATCTGTAGAAGGGAAGCTGAGAAATGTGTGGAATCAATGGTAATCAAAGATTGTAGGTGTGTTGTGAATTCTGAATAAGATAAGTTCTGAATGATTGCTCAGTTGAGAGTAATTGCTCAATTGATGAATTGTTGATTTCGTGTTGTCTGTGAGACATGAAATCGTTGTTGTTCTTGTTGTTGTTATTTCAATCATGATTCAGAGACTTATTTATATTGCTGGAATTGTAGACACCATGATCCCATGAAGTGTGACAGTTGATGGAATCAAAGAGTGGGGAAATGGAAATCGTGTTTGAAACCAGTTGCTCATCGTGCAGAGACTTGGTTGATTTTCCATCCACTACTTTGTTAACTCCTTCAACTGATTGCACGACTTGCTCACATTATATCGTGTGTTTGAACACACGTGCCGTAGACCGCCAGACCAAAACCCTGGTTGATATCCCCCCAAGTGACACGATTGACGTCTCGTGGTTAGTTTAGTCAGTTGTTGACTACGTGATTTAATGGGACGATGAGTCCATGTATTGAGTTGAACATGATTTTGTAAAATGTTCTGAAACTCATGAATTGAACGTGTCTGCTGAGACATTTATGTGATTCTCACGTTGAGGTGAGCAAGTGTTGCTCATTAGATGAATTGTTGAATATTAATAGTTGAATCAATATTCCTTGTTTTGAGCAAATATTGCTCGTCTGAGCAAGTGTCACTCGTCCGATGAATTATTGGCAGCATGACCAAAATAAAATATTAATTAAAATACTGGCAGTTGAACCGAGCATAATTAATAGGAATACTGATCATGAGATCGTAAATTTATTAGTGTTCGAATCTGGAATTATGATCCTTGGACTCAGAAACCCTAATTTGATCAATTGATGATTTATTTGAAAATTTGTAGGATCAGAATATCGCGACATCAATACTTCGCGAGATCAATAAACAACAGCATTACGAGGGCGTCGCAGAAGAGTAATATAAATGACACAATGAATGACGACAGCCAAAACACGAGAAAGGTGTGAAGACCTAGCGAAGTTTAGGAGAGTCATGAGATTATATGTTTGTACACTTGCGATATTTCGCAAGTCATTCCCGAAAATAAAGGATGACTTTTGTCATCCATTGTGTACTACCCTATATAAAGAGTTGAATAAACCTCGTTGTGAAGGAGATCTTTTTTCGGAGTGTTAGACAAGTCATTAGGAGAGAGAAAGTTTGTGGTGATTGTAATTTCTTTGGCTCTTTCTATTTTATCTTGTAAACATTCAAGGAATTAATCAATAAAATCATTGTTATTCATCTTCAAATGTCTTAGTTGTGCGGATTATTGTGAGGGGTGTAGTGTAGGATTTCCAGCAACTACATATTGGCGCTAGAAACAGGGAGATTGAAGATAAGAAATTGGATATTGTCACTAAAATTGTTCAAATCAAGAGTGTGATGGATAAATTGGAGGAAATCAGAATCAAAGATAGTGATGGAGAATTGGAATGTAATATGATTACAAAATCAATGGTTAATGAATTTCATGAAAGTATCAGAGGGAGAGTACACAAAAGAGATTTTGAAAGAAAGAAAATTATAATAGCAGAGAAGGTGTTACCCTTGAAAGAATGGGAAAAACAGAGAATTATATTCACAGCAACGGAGATATCAGGAGAGAATTTAAATCACACATCTCCACTAGTGATTACGATAAGTGCAAGCAAAGAAGAAGGAAAATTAACAAAAACAGTGGAATAATGGGCAATAAATAGAACTTTGGTGGATACAGGGAGTTCAGTGAATATAATGTTTTATCATGCGTATAAAATATTGGGATACAAGGATGAAGAAATGACTTCCGCAACATATCATATCTATGGTTTCGGAAAATCAATAACAAAACCTAAAGGGGAAATAAAAATACGAATTTTGTTGGGAGAAATTGAAACACATGTGACGCTATGTGTAGTGGATATGGAATCACCATATAACATGCTGTTGGGAAGACCATGGATACATGCAATAAAATCTGTAGCATCAACATTTCATCAATGTGTCAAATTTCCTATACCGAGTGGAATTGGCGAAATCAGAGGAGATACCGATAAAGGAAGAATATATCATCAAATCGAAGTAAAACATTATGAAAGAACAGGTGAAGAGGCGAAAAGATCGCAAGAAGATGGCAAAAGCAGCGAAAAAGGAAGAAGAATTTAGAACTTACATGATAAGAGCGGAAGAAGGAAAAGGAATATGTGGTGAAGAGAATGATCTCGCGAAGCAAGTAAAAGGACCAACGCCCATAGGAGAACCGAAGGCTAGCTACACTGCGGCAGAACCAACAAAGGAAGTGAATATTGGAACTGAAGAAGAACCTAAGATGTTAAAAATTAGGACTAAAATGGAGGCAGATGAGGAAAGAAAGACTATTGATTTGTTGCGAGATTATAAAGACATTTTCGCATGGGATATGGATGAGATGCCTGGAATAGATCCATCTCGTAGCGTGCCATAAATTAGAGATTGATAAAAATGCAAGACCATTCAAGCAAAGAATTAGAAAAATTGAAAAAGCATATCATCCACAAATAGAAGAAGAGTTCTGAGAAGATGCTTGATGCGGAATTATTAGACAAGCAAGATATCCCGAATGGATAGCAAATATGGTCGTAGTTCCAAAGAAGAAAAAAAGAATAAGAATTTGCATAGATTTTACCGATCTAAACAAAGCTTGTCCAAAAGATAGTTTTCCTTGCCAGATATTCCGCAGATGGTTGAATCAAAGAAATAGGAAATGAAAGGATATCCTCTCTTGATGGATATAAGGGATACAATCAAATTCCTCTGTTGAAGAAGACCAAGAGCATACTGCCTTTTTCGCTCCAAGAGGATTATACTGTTACACAAAAATGCCATTTGGTCTGCGAAATGCCGGTGCAACGTATCAAAGGATGGTAGATAAAGTGTTCGAACAATGGATACATAAAACACTAGAGGTATACGTGGATGACATGTTAATAAAAAGCAAAGAAGCAAAAGATCATGTACGAGATTTGAAGGAAATTTTTGAACAAATGAGACATTTCAACATCAAAGTAAATCCGAGAAAAATGTACCTTTGGGGTGGCATCCGGAAATTTTTTAGGATACATTGTGTCAAAAGAAGGAATACAAGTTGATCCGGAGAAAGTACAAGCAATTCGCGATATGCCGACACCAGCAACGGTGAAAGATGTGCAAACGTTAAATGGACTATTAGCTTCGCTAGGAAGATTCATCTCGCGATCATCTGATAAGTGCAAGCATTTTTTCAACATACTTAAAAAGGGAGCGAAATTTAGATGGAAAGATGAATGTGAAAAGGCGTTACAAGGAATAAAAGAACATCTAATGGATATATCAATCTTACAAAAAGCGGAGCCAGGGGAAGAATTACTAATTTACATCGACAACCTCGCATGCACTAAGTGCAGTATTATTGCGAATGGACGCAGGTGTGGAAAAACCAATCTATTACATCAGCAAAACATTTAATGCCGCAGAGAAGAATTATTCAAAAATTGAAAAATTAATTTTGGCATTAGTTTACGCAACGTTTAAACTTCGCATCTACTTCGAGGCACACACGGTGAAGGTAATGACAAAAGTACCAATTGAGTCAGTAATGAAAAATTCAAAAAGGTCAGGAAGGGTTGAAAGATGGAATGCTCAAGTAAGTCATTGTAAACTCAAATATGAAGTATTATCCTCACCCAAATCACAAGTTGTTGCATACTTTTTAGCAGAATTTCCATTAGAAGAGGATGAAGCAGTGGAAGAAATGATGGATATCGAAGAAGAACATGGAAATCCAAGGGATTTATTAATCGAGCCAAACAGATGGGAAATATTGGTAGATGGGTCATCAAATGGAGAAGGTAACGGAATTGGGATCATTATAATTTCGCCAGAAGGCAATAAAATGGCTTTCTCTTTTAGATTGGAATTTATATCTACCAACAACGAAACAGAATATGAAGCTATAGTACATGCTTTGCGATTTGCAATAGAAATGAGGTTGGAGAATGTAAGAGTTACCAGCGATTCTCAGTTAGCTATTCGCCAGATAAAAGAAGAGTATACTACAAATGAAGCATCCTTGAAAAAATACAAAAAGCTTGTTGAAGAATTGTCGGTGAAGATACCAAAAATAAAGTGGAGACACATATCAAGAAAAGACAATAGACTCATGCAGATGCTTTTGCTTTTATATCAAGTATGATGACAGATCCATCTCATGAGATGCATAAAAATACGAAACTTCAATCACCATCAATCAACAAAGAGGAAGAGGAAGAAGAAGGTATAATGTTCATAGAAGATGAAACACAAAGACCCCATTGCGAGGATTGGAGGACAGAACTTCATGCTTATCTAATGAAAGGAGAAACACCAAGAAATAGATTAGAGATGCACAAATTAAAAAGCCGTGCAACAAATTATGAATTAAGAGACGGGGTATTGTACCGAAGATCCTTTAATGGACCCTCGCTTAGATGTTTAACACGAAAGGAAGGAGAAGTAGTGTTAAAAATGCTACACAGTGGGGATGCTGGCAATCATAGTGGCGGAAGATCTTTAGCACATAAGGCGAAAATGCAAGGCTATTATTGGCCATATATGCATGAAGATGCGAAACAAATATCAAGACGTTGCGAAGATTGTCAAAGACACGGAAAGAAAATACATGCACCGGGAGCACCATTAACCTCTTCAACAAGTGTATGGCCTTTTGGAAAGTGGGGGTTAGATATTGTAGGACCATTTTTACTGTGCATGTGGCAAAGGAGATATCCGATTGTCGCTACATATTATTTCACAAAGTGGGCGTATAAAAGCGGTACAACACATTCGCGATAAAGATATTTTTACTTTCATATTCGAAAACCTAATATGCAGATTTGGAATTCAAAGACGCAGTTAGTATCCGACAATGGGAAACTTGTTTGAGGGACAAAATATAGAATTACCGCTTAATGCATTTCAAATAAAGTGTGGGAAATCAACTCCTTTATACCCGCAGCCAATGGACAAAGCGGAAGCAACAAATAAAACAATCGATATACTTGAAGAAGAAATTAGAAGGGCATAATAAGGCATGGTGTGAACAAGTGCATAATGCAGTATGGGCTTATAATACAACGAGGCGAGAAGCTACGGGAATGTCACCATTTTGTCTAACCTATGGAGTTGAAGTGTACTTCTTAGACGAAGTTATTATTCCAACAACAAAGAGAGAAGCTTGGGAGAAAAATCTTAGTGCGGGTAACATTTTGGTTAAATTAGATGAATTAGAAGAAAAAGAGAAAGAGCACTACAGCATATGGAGAATTATCAGCGAAGATTGGCCCGAGAATATAACAAACGTGTCAAAACACGCGAGTTCCAACCAGGTGATATGGTATTGCGAGAAACACCAATATATCAGCGAGAAAGTGGTGGCAAGTTAGCGAAAAAGTGGGATGGACCTTATATTATTAAGGAAGTAGTTGGAACAGGGGCATATAGATTAATGGATCCTGAGGGCAAAGATGTGGGCCAGAGATTGGGTAGACCGTGGAATAGATTATATCTCAAGAAATATTACCCATAGAAGATGGAAAGGAAAGAATAAGTTCTGAAATGTTAAATGAATGAAATGAAATGAATTCATATGAAATGTTCCTGCGACAGAGTTATTGCGAAATTACAAAAGAATGTGCGAATATCTCGCAAATGAATTAACAAGAGACAACCTAAAATGAATGATTGAACGAATTGACAGAAATGAATGAGTGAGTGAATGGGACGAACCTTTATGGCGTACACCCTAGTTCGCGAATGATATTTCGTAAGAGGCAAATATAAGACCTAAAGTGCGTCATATAAGGGGGTATCTCTTGACATGGCTCAGGGAAAAGGTTACACCGCCCCTGGAACCTGAGTCATGAAGATTTGGGGCCCATGAAAGCATATCCGGGGGAGATACCTTGGATTTCCAACTATATACATAAGGTTATACCCTGGTTGGACGTCCGAGGGTCTCTTCCAAGGAGTCAGTGTATGACCAAGGCGCCGAGGTACACGGTTGATCCAAGAGTGCCTGGGGCATTTGAAGTGTCTCGGCCATTCTTGGCAAGTCTTGGCACTTGCTGCACTCGGCCCGAAGAAAACTCCACTTAGGGTGCAGTCTCGTAACCATAAGACCTATAGGTATAAGGGATAAGAGGCTGCGAAAACAACTGGTTGTTGTTAAGACCGGATGGGAGGAGCTAGTCTTGTATGGCCGATGTACGCCTCCTTGAAGGGGCAACCAGGGAGATGATAAGGGCGGCACCCTCCATTAGGGAGATGATAAGTGTCTTAAGACGCAAATGTCATGAGGATCTATTTTCGCAAGAAAATTTAGGCTTGTCATATTTGTGCGATGATCCTGAAGAGTCAATAATACTAACGCGAGGGTAAGACGAGATCAATGGGTTTTTACATGAAAGTGTAAAGACGTCCTGCGATTTCGTCGCAAGACGGCAATGTCATGGGGCTTTACGTTCGCAAGAACATTTAGGCCTGTCATATTGTCGCAAAAGAAATATCCTGCAGAGGCAAAAATACTAAAGAAATGATAAGACAAGATTAATGGGTCGTTACATGAAAGTGTAAGGACGTCCTGCGATTTTGTCGCAAGACGGCAATGTCATGGGGCTTTATGTTCGCAAGAATATTTAGGCCTGTCATATTGACGCAAAAATGAGGGGTGGCAAAATAAGACCTTTAACTAGGAAGGCAAAATAAGACCACACAAAAACAATGATAAGGCAAGATCAATGGGTCATTACATGAAAATGTAAAGACGTCCTGCGATCTTGTCGCAATGATGAATTTCAACATAAATAAAGATAATGGAAAACAAAATAGCAATTATTAAATACCAAAAATTATACTCATTGAAAGAAAGAGTAGTAATAAGAAGATGAACACATCAAAAAGATGATTGAAGTACATAAAGAAGTAACAATACAAGATGAAAGATTACAAGAGAAAGTCAATTCTCAAATATCAGTTTTTTTCACCAGAAGGAGATACTGGGCTTTCTTCAGCAACTTTATCCATATTTTCGCCAGTTATTATATTTCCACCAGATCCTCTCTCACCCAGATCATCATTGACAATTTTACTAGGAGGGATTGTCTCTTCATTTGCGATCTCTTCGCCACTATTGTAGTCAAAATCGCTGTTAGGAGAATTAGGAACTTCATCGTCGCTTACTTCCAGAGGTTCGACACATACAGGTTCAAGAGATTTAGATAGTAGAACATCATTCACAAGAACTTCGGCCTTAAGATGAAATTGACGAAGGAGTGCTTTCTGATGATTTCTACTCTCTATATCTTTACGATGACATATAATCGAATCTTCTTTTTTCGCACGATCGCGAGAGCGAGCAAGGGAAGCAAATGAGTATTCCATTTTCTTTGCGAATTTTTGAATAGTCGACTTTAGAGTGGCAATAGAAGAATGAATATTTTTCTCAAAGATCTCGAAAAAGAAAAGAACATAGAAAATTATTGATTTTTGGACTTCGTAAGGAAAATATCACAAGATAATAAATAAATATATTAAGGTAGTCAAATAATATGACTACCTTCCTTCTGCGAGGTAAGATATTGGATTAAAGCCGAACAACTATTCTCCAAATGATCCATGGCATTTTCAAAATTATCTCCAATTAAACCTTTCAGTCGAGATCGCAAGCTTTTTTCGTTGGAAACAAGTAAGGCATTTTCTTTCGCAAGGGAAGAGTTGGACTTTTCTAACTTGGAACATTGATCCTTGAATTGGTTTGCCTTTACACTTAAGATTATTCTACCCTGAATAAGTTTATCCTTTTCTGCAGTAACTTCTTCAAGTTGATTTCTCAACGAGCAAAGAGATTGTTCTTGTTCTTTACATAATTTTTGACAAACATCAGATTGTTACGAGTAAATTGCCACCTTGTTTAACAGAGTTCGCTTCTCTTGAGAAAGAATTCCATTCTCATCTGATAAAGTTTCCAACTCTAGATTAGCTTTAGTCAAAGAGTAAGAGAGGCGAGATAATTCATTACTTAACGAGCCTTGTTCCTGTACTAAGTCAGCATTTTATTTAGAAAGATTATCTATTTGATCAACAGAGTATGTATGAAGATTATCTAATTGGTTATATTGCTCCATCCAAGCATCTCTATCAACTCGAACTTCTTCAACAGTAGATTCCAACTGGTATATCTCCATTTTTCGCTTCTGGTTTAAAGCTTGAAGGGCGAACAAGGGTTCTTGGTTCAATAAAAAAAAATATATATACAGAGGTAAGAGTATACCTTTCAATTCTTCATTCTTTTTGCGAAGATTATCACGATCCAGCGAAACATTTTGAAGTTTTTGATTCTCAAGTTGGAGAATATTACACTTTGCGTCATAGTTTGGAGATCATTCTTCAAAATATTAATTTCTTGCTCCAAAGATGTTTGCGAAATTCTATCGGGGCCAAGGTGTTTGCTCAAAATCTCGCAGACATCGATTTGATAGGATCGATGAAGTCTTCTTGACATCGTTCACAATATCTCGATAGAACTTTGAAGGCCACATCTATTCCTTCCAAATTTTCTTTAGTAAGAGGGATTTGCTCGAGATAAGGAAGTAACGGCGATAGAAGAAGGAAGAGATGAGTCATCTTTGTTAAAGGAATATCATGAGAAGAGGAAATCTCATGAAGATTAATGACTGGAGAAATGGTAGAGGCATTGACAATGGAAGAAGAAATAGGCTCATTCGCAATGGGACTGTTATGAGGGATTTGATCTATGAGAAATTCAGGCATAGGAGTGTTATCATCAACGGTATTTTCGCAGGAAGAAGCAGTAGGATTATCTTGCGAAGATTTCGCGATAGGAGTTGTAAGTTTGAATATAGGAAAGGAAACAAAGAAGTGCAACGAGGTTTAGAACTGGCGAGGCTTCTTGGGGACCTATCAACATTTTTGTCATCCTGCGAATTACAAGTTAAATAAGAAACAGAGGCAACAATATTGTTATTAAAAGAGTAAATGTTTCTTAAATACCTTGCTATTCGCAAGCTTTCTTTTAGTGGCAATGGTTTTCGGTTGCGAGCCCATGGAGATATTAGGGTTCACAATGGTGAACTTGGTGCTAGATTTTTTCTTGCTAAAACAAAAATGGCAGGGGAGTCATTAAAAGGAGAACAGTATCGGAATAAAACAACTTCAATAAGAGAGATCAATCACAAGATGATCAAATTCAGCAAAATTAACAAACCTTGATGGCTCCATAGAAACAGTAGCAGAAGAATAGTAGCAGAAAAATGATGAAGAAGACGATGAAGAAAAGCAATGAGAAAAAAGTTGCAGAGGCGATGAAGAAGACGAAGTAAAAGAAAAGAAATGCTTTCACAAGGAATTCTCCTTTAAATAGACGAGAAAAGAGTAACCGGATAACATTAAATGTGCCGATAAAAAGGGAAATTTTAGATACGTGTAAACAAATCATTCCTAAATTCACGGAATCTTGTCGGCAAAAAATTGATGGAAAACAAACGATTGCGGCATTTCAAAATATTGGTTCTCATGACATTCTCTTCTTCGCAGAGAAGGCATGAGAAGAGGCAAGATGTAGGATCAAAATATCGCGACATCAATACTTCGCGAGATCAATAAACAACAGCATTGCGAGGGCGTCACAGAAGAGTAATATAAATGACGCAATGAATGACGACAGCCAAAACACGAGAAAGGTGTGAAGACCTAGCGAAGTTTAGGAGAGCTGCGAGATTATATGTTTGTACACTTGCGATATTTCGCAAGTCATTCCCGAAAATAAAGGATAGCTTAGCTGTCATCCATTGTGTACTACCCTATATAAAGAGTTGAATAAACCTGTTGTGAAGGAGATCTTTTTTCGGAGTGTTAGACAAGTCATTAGGAGAGAGAAAGTTTGTGGTGATTGTAATTTCTTTAGCTCTTTCTATTTTATCTTGTAAACATTCAAGGAATTAATCAATAAAATCATTGTTATTCATCTTCAAATGTCTTAGTTGTGCGGATTATTGTGAGGGGTGTAGTGTAGGATTTCCTGCAACTACAAAATTAACCATGGAATGAAGGAGAATTGGCTCCATGGGACCGTGGGTCGACCATGAAACTCCCATATGCTCGTGTGAGCAAATACCAAGGACTCTTGAAGAGTTGGTGAATTGTTGATGAAAGAATGATTAAATGCTGGTTTAATCATTTATTCGAAAATGCTTGTCTGAACCTTAGGTGATAAAACCTAATTAATTATGAAGAGGTGAGGGACCGACCAAGGGGTCATGAAACCGGCCCTGGGTGGTCACGGGATCAAATATTGATCGTTTGAGCAATCCCCAGATTGGTTGAAACCCTAATTAGCGCCCTTTACTAGAATCGATGTAGAATTCTCATACGGACTCGGATTTTGATGGTCCGCCCCTCCATTCTGTACGGAAAAGAATTTCCTATCGTGGAAATTGAATTATTGTCCCTCCTTTTGATGGGCCTTCACAAATATCCTTGTCCACTATATTAATATCCCTAATCCAAAAACAAGGAAATTTAATTAATTATACTTTCCTTTAATACCCCCTCTCAAACTTTAATGCACTTTTATTTTTTAGATCTGGAAACGATCTTTTTCTTTTCCTTTCTCCGCCATCACCACCACCCCTATCCATTATCGGCACCTTACCATCGCCACCATCAACGTCTCTGCTACCACCACCATCGCTATCCTACCAAAGACCACCACCATCGCTATCCCTACCAAAGACCACTACAGCGATCTCCACTATCAACAACATTACAGAGAGAACCATATTTCCAAATCAATCTCATATTTAAAATTACATAGAAAAACTTATTTCCAAATCCTAATTTTTATTAGAAATATCAGGTTTATTCCGATTTCAGTTGATTTCAGCTTGAAGAACCTGAAATCGATGATAACAGTGTGTATCAGTTGGGAAGAGACGATGGAAATCTTCATCCGTAAGTAGATCCGAAGTTTCAATTATCAAAAATAAATTAAAATATAAGTTTGACCTCTTACTGTTATTCTAAGTAGTAGCCTAAATTTGATCTTGGGTTTGATTTTTTGGTGTTGATTCAACATGGTTTCTTTTTTTTATTTCGATTTTAAATTGAGCTCTTGTGGGTTGATTGTGATTCTTCGAAACCAAGCAAATGGAGTTTGTTGTACTATTGTGGTGGTGGTGATAGAAACTTTTTGGTATTGTTGTTGTTGTGGTGATGGTGGTGGTGGAAGGTGTTGTTACAACGGTGGTGCTGGATGTTTGTTGCACTGCAGGTGATAGTGGTGGCTTTTATTGTATGAGTTGTTGTTACAGAGATTGAAGCCTGTTGTTGAATGAAATATGATGGTTATCTGGGTTGAAGCAGGCAGTGATATTGGATCAACTATGGTTGTTGATCCATATATTTTGGATCAACTCCTGTTGTTGACCCAATTTTTATTGGATCAACTATGGTGGTTTTGGTTGGAATGATGAAGTTGGTGTTGGATTTTTGGTTCTGGTTGTTTTGGTGGTGGTGATGGTGTTGGAGATGTGTGATTTGTTGGTGGCGGTAATGGTGGAGAGGTACGAATGAGAAACTAGTCATGGAAATAGTAATAGAATGGTGGTTTCGGTTGTTGTAGTTGTCGAGATTGGTTTTGAAGCTGGTCTTGGAGCTGTTGGTGTTTAAGCTACATGTAATGAAATATGGTGGTTATCTGGGTTGAAGCAGGAAGTAATATTGGATCAACTATGGTTGTTGATCCATATATTTTGGATCAACTATGGTTGTTGATCCATCTATATGGGATCAACTACTGTTGTTGATCCTTTGAACTCATGCTTTTTAGTTTAAATCATGTAAATTTGTTCCAATGTTGAACTTGTGGTGCAATGGTAGCATGACTGACTCCATGTCAGATGATGCGTGTTCGACTCACGCCAAGTTCACTCCATTTTACATGTATCAACTATCATTATTGATCCAATTTTACATGGATCAACTTCCATTGTTGATCCACTAAAATTGGATCAACTTCTACTTGTTGATCTTTTTTCTTGGATCAACTATCGTTGTTGATCCCCTAAACTAGATAAACTTCTACTGTTGGTTCTATTTTTATTTGGATCAACTATTGTTGTTGATACAAAAATATTTGAACCAGTGGCGGCGGCGGCGGAGGCGGTGACGGTGGTGGCGGCGGCGACGAACTTGTGGTGGTGGCGGCAACAAACTAGTGGTGGTGGAGGACTAGTGGTGGTGTAATGGTGGCGGTGAAGGAGTGGTGGTGGAATATTAGTGGTGGTGGCGGTTGGTAGGTGGTGGTTGTTGAACGGTGGTGGTGGAATGGTAAATGTTGGTGGTGGTGGTGCTAGTGGTGGTGGTGAAGTGGTAGAGGAAGAAATTTGTTATATTTTGATATAAAGAAAAATATTATATGGGTGAGGGTATTAAGGTAATCTAATATTAAATGGATAAGGTTATAAAAAAGTAGGGACATATTTATTGTTGTATAAGGACATATTTATTGGGTGTCAAAAGTAGGGACATATAAATAATGTACCCTTTCCTATCTCCGTACGCGGGAATATTTAGGTTTTAAGCTCGTTCGGGAGGTGAAAACAGCCCGAGAGTAAAACTCAGGAAGAATTCAAGAGGGACGGTAGGAGAGAGTTTGGGCGAAATATGAAATTAGGTCAAATTGTGAAAATACGAGGGACCGGCTCCTTGCAAGCCAAAGAGCCAACCTTGGTCGGTCAAGGTAATATGCTCACGTCACCAAAGTGTTCGTGTCTTAGTCCTGAGAATTTTGATATTTTCTGGCGTGCAGTTGAGCATCCATTCGAGAAAATATGACAAAATCAGGGTTTTGCTGAAACTGAGGAAACTTCATGAGATGAAGGAAAATAATTATAAAATAAAGGAATGATGAGGCTTGGGACCGCTGAGGCCAAGGCATGGCCGATCGCCAGTGACCATGGTCCCGTGGTGCCTTTTCCTAATTTTATATTATTTTTCATGATTTTATGAAAATATCATGAAATCAAGGAGTTTGTTGAAATTAATGAGTTTCCTTAAAGTGAAAGAGTTTCCATGGGATCAAGGAACCAAATAATTTCAAAAATTAATAAAATAAGGGCGTATGGGACCGGCTGAGGCATGGCCGGCCGGTTGGGGCCCGGTCCCGTGCGTTTCCCTAATTTTATGTAATTTTTGTGTATTTTTCCATGATTTGAAGGAATTTTCATAATTTCAGAGAAATACCATGAAATCAAGGAATTTCATGGGATCAAGGAAACCTTAAAATAATAGTAATAAAATAAAGGGACGTGTGGGACCGGCTAGGGCATGGCCGGCCGGCTTGGGCCCGGTCCCACGAGTTTCCCTAATTTTATATTATATTTTTCATGGTTTTGTGAAAATACCATGAGGTTAAGGAGTTTTCATGAGATTAGGGAAATAATAATAAAATAATGAAGAACTATGAGGTGTGGGGCCGGTTGGGATCAAGACATGGCCGGTTGGCCAATGATCACGGCTCTACCATATTTTCCCTAATTTTATATTATTTCCTTGGTGTGAAGGAAACACCATGAAACTGAGGAGTTTCCTCAAAACGAAGGATATTTGTTCAAGTGAAAGGATTTTCATGAACTCAAGGAAAATAACAAAAAATATGATAGAAATATGAAACTGGCGTGGGATTGACCACGGCACGTCCGACCAGTCAGCGGGCCCATGCTCCCAACGCCTTGGTCAATTTTTAATTATTTATTATTTTCCTTTCTATTTTGCATAGGTTCATCGTCTCGTCGTATTTTGAAATACTTGTTCGTACAGTGATTGTTAGTGCATCGTCGTTGAATACACTTGCACCATTTAAATCGGGGCTTACTCGGAGGTAGCTCGACTTTGTGTGTTGAATATTTATTACTAACCCATGGAATTCATGGGAAAAACCGTGGTTTGCAGTAATGAAATACTGCGAAAATATTTGAATATTTTCGGAAATTCAATGGATGAATCCAAGAATTTAGGAATAATTAACTTATGGCTCTATACTAGCAGAGCAAGCTGTCTAGGAGCATTAATTATCCTGATATGAGTTTGCTGGAGCTTCATATCCTTTATATAGTCAGGGTAAACTTGTTGTTTGTATCCTGAAGACGTTATCGCTCTATACTAGCAGAGCAAGCTGTCTAGGAGCCTTCCATCTTGTGATACTATATAGAAATAATTACTGAAGTGTTAAGTATTCATGAGATATGCTGTTGCCTAGCCGTGAGACTACATATCTACATGTACTCTGAGAGAAAGTATTCTCAGTCAGAGGATTCGATGAGAGATCCGTGTCTCAATACAGATATGCCGTTGTCTAGCCGAGAGACTACATATCTGCATGTACTCTAAGAGACAGTATTCTCAGTCAGAGGTTTGATGAGAGACTCGTGTCTCAATACAGATATGCAGTTGTCCAGCCGAGAGACTACATATCTGCATGTACTATGAGAGACAATATTCTCAGTCATAGGTTCGATGAGAGATCCGTGTCTCAATTCAGATATGTCGTTGTCTAGCCGAGAGACTACATATCTGCATGTACTCTGAGAGACAGTATTCTCAGTCAGAGGTTTGATGAGAGACCCGTGTCTCAATACTGATATGTTGTTGTCCAGTGAGAGACTACATATCTCGCATGTACTCTAAGAGACAAAGTATTCTCGGTCGAGGTTCGATGAGAGACCCGTGTCTCAATACTCGCGTCTGATTGCTGGATCAGAAGTTCATATAATTATGGGTTTACGATTTTAGCCTTTGTTGAAAATCCACCATCTATATTAAGTCCCCTGCTTAGTGAGGAAAGCCGTGTTCCTCAGTCAGCATTGAATGGTGATTTTCCGGTCATAAACAATATAAGTAATTGAACTTAGTCGTAAGTTAAGACATTACTGGATTTTGATAGTACGAGCAAACCATGACTTGAATGAAGATCCCAATGGCATTATGGAGCATCGTCTAATGAGCATAGATTGGTGTTGAACCGCTGATCTTGATGACGGGACCTTGGTCGTTTAGGATTCGCGGGCCGGGCCCAAAAATAAATACTTATTTTAGGAATAGACGCTCGTTTGTTCGTTAGTTTAAGGAACAAACAAAATAGACTTGAGTCTAATGATATAAAATTTTGTCTATGAGCTTTCACGAAAACCAAAATTTTATCTTTGTGAGATTTCACAAAATGGAATAAACTCTCGTTCCAAAGGTGAATGCTCGTATGAGAGAATTTTTTTTTTTTTTTTGAAAAAGACGTGCGTCTGTTAATAAAATTTTTGTCTTATGAGCTTTCATGAAATTTTTTATTTTCGATATGTGAGCGTTCACAAAATTTTGAAAATATACTCTCGCTTCAAAGACAGATGCTCGTGCGAGGGAGCAAAATATATAGATATATATTTTTTTAAATTTACATGAGTTTCACGTTAAATATATGTATTTTGTAAAATCAATGTTTTGATTTTGAACAACTGTTGAAAGTAGACGATTATACATAGTGAAATAATGTCTGTATGTGAGTTTTCACAATTGTAAAATGGACGTCATTCAATTTTTGAAAAACCAGGTGGATGTTAAAATTCACTTGGGTTGTTCACGGTTTGATGAAAAATCAAGTCATGATTTTGAATAATGAATTTTGCTCGTTTTTGCAGGTTTAAAGGAACGAGCAAGTTTTCGAAATTTTGACGTTATAATCACTACAGCTAGTGAAATTTTAAATAGGCAAGAGTTGGATTGTCACCGTTTCAGCGCGTGCTTGTTGTTGGTATATCCATGACTCCATGTATTTCGCCTCAAATAGTGGTGACTTCTGGTTACAACCACCCTTCTGGATCTTCCGGTGAACGCTACAGAAATATCAAGTCAAACATGAAGACTTTTGCAGATGTTCATCCTGGGATGAATCAACCTTTCAGAGACGCTGGAAAGCTGGTACTTTGTATGTCTCTCAATCATCTGTGAGTCGTCCCTTGTCAGTAGAAGCACCGCCGACTTCAGCAAATGAGACTATCGGCTGATGATGAAGGCAGGATTTGCGTTGATGGTGTAGATCCTGATTCAGATGTGGATGAACGAAGAATTTCGTCATAATTCGTCATCAGAAAATTCAGAAGTTAGGTCTTCATTGAAATTGTTGTAGAATCTTCGTACGATGTAGGATTTTCGCGGTATACCCATGTATCCTCATGCCCAGGAAATTTCCAAACTTTTACAAAGAAGCTTTTTGGGTTCCGAGCATGTTTAGGATTCGAAATTGACGAAACAGTAAACTTCCAGGAGACCTTCAGAAAAGTTTCAGCTGGCATGCGGTCCAATGTTTTGGCCACAACTCTTCGCTCGTTTCTCCAATTGCTGTGAATTTTGGAAATGTTGTAGAGGACATCCATACGAAGAGAATGGTTTATGACCCATCCCCAAATTCTTGACCAATTGCTCCTACCTCGTCGGTTTGTTTAGGACAGTGTAAAATCATCTCAGACGAGCTTGCTGTAAAACACTCATGTTGTGTCTTTAGACCATCCGCTTGTGTCTTGAACGGTTGGTGAAGGATTTTAATGTCATTGATTCGTTTGAGATCAAGACCCCTTGATTGATACATGAGCATGGTGCTTGCAGTGCCATCTTGCTTCTGTCAGTCGTAGAAACATCACTTCTGAAACCCTGGTCACGGGACCATAGCTGAGGCTGCTCTCGAGATGGGATGATGTAATGACCATGGTTTCATGTCCCGGTGGTAGAATTACTTTTATGATGAATAATTAGCACATGAGAGTCTGGTGCCACGAGTCTTGGACTGTGAAACTGATCGTCATGATCAGTGGACCGTTAGTCCCCAGTATTTTGTTAAATCTCTCCTTTTCATTTTCTCTTCTCCTGGTAAGACTTAGATAGAGGACCCGGGTGGAAAATTGATGTAAAGACCCAGGTGGTAGAAGTTGGAGGTACCTTGATGAAGGACTTAGCGAAAAGACCTGGTGGACATCGATCGACTGTAGAGGTTATGAATCCCGTCCACGAATTTCTGCTTGCATGTTGTATGCTCTGGAAGATGTATGAACCTCACACGACGTCGGAATTCGATGCTTGACCACAACCTTTGAAGCTAAGAGATTGAGTTATCATATGAGAAAAGAATCACTCAATTTGGAGTTGTAGAGGTTAGCCAACGAAGCGTTCACATTTGCAATTTTTAATCCCATACAAATTTTTCAGGTTTCGTAGACCTGACGGTAAAGGACATATCTTTCAGCTCGTATGTCCGATTAATGCGTCCTTTTGGTATGTTTTAGAAGAGACATAAAAAAATATCTTTTGTTGAGGAAGCATTGTCCCATTCCTCACCCATTGGTAAGTTTTTGCAAACCCATGACCTGAAGTGTGTTGTATCTCATTTGTAGAGGTGATGAGAACATCTTGTAGAAGACTTTGGATTATGCCCACCAGACGTGCTAGCTTTGGGAAGACTTTTATGTGAGCATGTTATCAGGTCTACACATCTTGATATGAATCATTGGTTCTTAGATAAATCCGCTTCATGTGTAACACTTCAGAGAATGATTAGTTGATAAAGCCCTGAGGATGTTGGTGCTGAGACTATGAATGATCACGCTCCAGAGATCCTTGTCGATGCTGATATCATGGATGGTGTTCCTCTAGAGATTATTGTTGATGTTGATACCATGGTTGAAGTTGCTCCAAAGACCAAAAAGGCTAGAACCATGATTATAGATATAATCCTTGCTCCTTCATCCAGTGAGCCTTTTACATTCACGAACTAGTTGATGAGTTGAGCGTCCCTAAGATGAAGGTGTACTGAGAGTTCAACCTGAATGCTCCTGAAAGCATAACTTTAGCATGAACTGGCTTTGTCGGTGAGTCGATGTTGTTGCGGTAGATAGCATCAGCAGTTTTCATACTGGATGTGATTGGTGAAGAGAGAAAGTTCCTCAATCATGCAGGGGCTTGTGATGTAGAGAAATCCCGTTGATGAAGTTTCATGGAATCACCTCAGGTTGCCAGTGTATGTTGAAGGAGTTAGTGCCATCCATGTACGAATGATGTTGCATCTGCTTCAGAAGTCTTATCATGGGATAATGAAGACTTATCGATTGTGGTTTAGTAACACTTTGATCGTGCTGGTGTTGAATCAATGTGTCATCGTCGAGATATTTGTGCTGAAGCTGTACTCTTTGATTGGGAGTACAATTTGGTGGCTTCTTAGATGCTTGAGCGTTGAAGCGTATATTCCTTAAGCATCGAATGTCTTAGGGGTTTGATTATCTCGGCCCCGGAGTTTCTTATGTTGATTAAGCATCCCTTTCGTTGCGTAGTGGGATTCGAAACTTGTGCAGACCTCAGAGCTTTCTGATTTTGTGGAACACACGGACTTGTAGGAGAAACGCCCAAAGTATTCTTTGCCATGTTTGGACATCATCTCAGTAATGAATGTTTCAGTGCTTGATTCGATGAAGCTACTATTCCTAACGTCTTGCATAGTTGCTAGCAGAATTGAGTCCCCATGCTTGGATAGTATGTGATGAAATAAATGACATAGACATGGAATGAGACTTGCCTGAGTGTTGAACCTCTTGATTAATGTCTATGCATCTTTTGTTCTTGCTTCAACCTCGTCAAAGTTTGAAGTTCCTCCAAGTACTCTGATGATGGAATGTCTGTCAAATCTTCTGGATCAGAACTTTCTTCATTGGAGAGATGTGTAACCAAAGGCGCTTTGTAAGTACCCATCTTTTCAGCATGGATCCACGCTCGTCTGAAGGACATGTCATATCCTGGATCTTCCTGATTATGTGAAACTTGGCTTCTGTCCAGGTTGAACTTATGTTCACTTTGATAGTGATGTAACTATAAGTATTTCCAAGCCCTCCTTCAAGGTCTCTGATTGAGATGGAGAATGAGTAACTTCTTGTCGAGTGATGCATGTGGATCTGATGGTTTTCAATGAGATGTTGTTGATGGCGGTGCCAGCATCGATCAACGTTCTTCCAAATTCGTTTCTTCTGAGATTGACTGTGGTAAGCAGTCCCCAGTCGTACATATCTTGGTCTATGGATGGAGGCTTAAGAAGTATTTATGGAATGGGCTTCTTGACACGATGTGCTTCAGTGTTGTGAACATGTCTCTCCTTTGTGCCTTCGACAGATAGAGCAATTCACGTTCGACCAAGGGTTGAACTGCCTCTTTGATTGGTTGTTCAGAGAGTGTAAAGGCTCTGATTGGGAGAGTATTCTTGTGTACTCCTTCAGTCCCCAGTTGAAGCTATTGTGGATCAACCTTCTCTTTGAAAATGTACTTCAAAATATTGCAGTTGCTTGTTGGATGATTGATGATTTTATGAAGGTGACGAGACTGGATTCTCCATTTCTTCTTCATCGTATCTCCTGATAAACGACAATTTGATTGTACCATCTTGAACCCGATTTCCAAAGAACTCGATCACTCCTTCCTTCTTGAAAAAGAAAAGCATTTGGGATTGGTTATCTTTTCTTTGTGCCTCGAGAGCCGAGATTTCATTCGATGTTGTGTTGATGTCAAAGTTTTTGAAGGTGAAGATTGTATATATTATTGACTAGGCCTCGGCTGTTTCGAGATTCCTCGACCTTGCGGACTTTGCTCTTTCCAGTAAAGCAGGTGCATTAGTCGCTGATTTCTTCGCCGCTTCTCGAAGCTCTGAGAAGGTCTGAAAATGAAGATTTTCCAATAAAGCTATGTAGACCAGGATCATGCCGTTGATACACAAGTCTACCAGTTGCTGCTCCGTGACGTTTGGATCATGACAGTCCGGGCGGACTACGAATCTTTTCACGTAGTCATTGGGATGTTCATTGTTCCTCTGAAACATTCTTCCAAGATCAGAGAGAGTAATTTGTTCTGACACAAAGAAGTACTTTCTATAGAAGGCGTTAATCATTTCTCCCTAATTGTTGATAGTTCCTGGTGCGATGTTGTTGTACCAGGTGTATGCCCTGCCTTTCAAGGATTTTGAAAATTCTTTGAGGCGAACAACATGGTTATGTTCATGTTCACCCAAGGCTTCTAGGAACCGAGAAACATGTTCCCGAGCATTGCCTGTTCCGTCATACAAAGTGAAGGTTGGAGAGGTATAACCTTTTAGAAGAGGAATCCTTTGTGTAGCAGCAGGGTACGGAGGCTGGTGACAATGGACATGTGATGTCTTGTCTTTTCCTCGGTTCTCCAAGATGCGTTCCAAATCTTCCTGAGTAATGAAATTTGATAATTCCTTTGTTAATGGATCGTCTGCAGCTTTGCGGACTTCATTGCCATCTACTGTATGAATTGGAACTACTCCAAGATTAGCATCTGGAGATGTCTCCTTTTCTTTTCCCTCTCCTTGAGTCTTCTCTGACATCTTGTCAGTAAGAGTTTTGAGATAATTACACAGCTCCTTTTATGTAGCAGCCATGTCAGTCTGATTCTTGGCAAGAGTTTCTTGCACTTTCATGAGGTCACCTATGGTAGGTGAATTTTCCCTGACTTCTTCAGGAGACCGACCGAAGAGTGGATTATTGATGGCCCCAGTGCCAGTACCAGCGTTCAGAGGAGTAGTAGTAGCGGGTTGCACCGGAGGAGTGGTAGTGGCAGGTTGCACTGGAGGAGTGGTGTTAGTAGCACCACTAGAGCTTGCAATATTAGAACCGGGTTTTGAATCCGGGTTGGTAACTGAACCGGACCTAAGACCGACCATCTTTGTGATAAGTGAAATTGCAACCGAGAGAATGATCTCCCACTGTGGTCGCCAATCTGTAGATGGGGCAAAATGATTTGCTGGTTTTTACGGAATTGAGGAGACGACCGTGCGGAGGAGATTCCTTGAACCGAGCGAAATATTCAACCTCACACAGATGCACTGCAAGAAGGGAGTGCTTTGAATTTGAGAGATCAATCTGTAGTACTCCGGCCTAAACCAAGACAATGGCCGTTCCAGAGTAAATTCGGTCACAAGAGAGGATGGGTCGATCTGTAGGAGGGAAGCTGAGAAATGTGTGGAATCAATGGTAATCAAAGATTGTAGGTGTGTTGTGAATTCTTAATAAGATAAGTTCTGAATGATTGCTCAGTTGAGAGTAATTGCTCTATTGATGAATTGTTGATTTCGTGTTATCTGTGAGACATGAAATGGTTGTTGTTCTTGTCGTTGTTATTTCAATCATGATTCAGAGACTTATTTATATTGCTGGAATTGTAGACACCATGATCCCATGAAGTGTGACAGTTGATGGAATCAAAGAGTGGGGAAATGGAAATCGTGTTTGAAACCAGTTGCTCATCTTGCAGAGACTTGGTTGATTTTCCATCCACTACTTTGTTAACTCCTTCAACTGATTGCACGACTTGCTCACATTATATCGTGTGTTTGAACACACGTGCCGTAGACCGCCAGACCAAAACCCTAGTTGATATCCCCCCAAGTGACACGATTGACGTCTCGTGGTTAGTTTAGTCAGTTGCTGACTTCGTGATTTAATGGGACGATGAGTCCATGTATTGAGTTGAACATGATTTTGTAAAATGTTCTGAAACTCATGAATTGAACGTGTCTGCTGAGACGTTTATGTGATTCTCACGTTGAGGTGAGCAAGTGTTGCTCATTAGATGAATTGTTGAATATTAATAGTTGAATCAATATTCCTTGTTTTGAGCAAATATTGCTCGTCTGAGCAAGTGTCACTCGTCCGATGAATTATTAGCAGCGTGACCAAAATAAAATATTAATTAAAATATGGGTAGTTGAACCGAGCATAATTAATAGGAATATTGATCATGAGATCATAAATTTATTAGTGTTCGAATCTGGAATTATGATCCTTGGACTCAGAAACCCTAATTTGATCAATTGATGACCAATTGATGATTTATTTGAAAATTAACCATGGAATGAAGCAGAATTTGCTCCATGGGACCGTGAGTCGACCATGAAACTCCCATATGCTCGTGTGAGCAAATACCAAGGCCCCTTGAAGAGTTGGTGAATTGTTGATGAAAGAATGATTAAATGCTGGTTTAATCATTTATTCGAAAATGCTTGTCTGAACCTTAGGTGATAAAACCTAATTAATTATGAAGAGGTGAGGGACCGACCAAGGGGTCATGAAACCGGCCCTGGGTGGTCACGGGATCAAATATTGATCGTTTGAGCAATCCCCAGATTGGTTGAAACCCTAATTAGCGCCCTTTACTAGAATCGATGTAGAATTCTCATACGGACTCGGATTTTGATGGTACGCCCTCCATTTTGTACAGAAAAGAATTTCCTATCTCCGTGCGCGGGAATATTTAGGTTTTAAGCTCGTTCGGGAGGTGAAAACAGCCCGAGAGTAAAACTCAGGAAGAATTCAAGAGGGACGGTAGGAGAGAGTTTGGGCCCAATATGAAATTAGGTCAAATTGTGAAAATACGAGGGACCGGCTCCTTGCAAGCCAAAGAGCCAACCTTGGTCGGTCAAGGTAATATGCTCACGTCACCAAAGTGTTCGTGTCTTAGTCCTGAGAATTTTGATATTTTCTCGGCGTGCAGTTGAGCATCCATTCGAGAAAATATGACAAAATCAGGGTTTTGCTGAAACTGAGAAAACTTCATGAGATGAAGGAAAATAATTATAAAATAAAGGAATGATGAGGCTTGGGACCGCTGAGGCCAAGGCATGGCCGACCGGCCAGTGACCATGGTCCCGTGGTGCCTTTTCCTAATTTTATATTATTTTTCATGATTTTATGAAAATATCATGAAATCAAGGAGTTTGTTGAAATTATGGAGTTTCCTTAAAGTGAAAGAGTTTCCATGGGATCAAGGAAGCAAATAATTTCAAAAAATAATAAAATAAGGGCGTGTGGGGCTTACTCTTGCACCATTTAAATCGGGGCTTACTCGGAGGTAGCTCAGACGCCCGTGTGTTGAATATTTATTACTAACCCATGGAATTCTGCTGGGAAAAACCATGGTTTGCAGTAATGAAATACTGCGAAAATATTTGAATATTTTCGGAAATTCAATGGATGAATCCAAGAATTTAGGAATAATTAACTTATGGCTCTATACTAGGAGAGCAAGCTGTCTAAGAGCATTAATTATCCCGATATGAGCTTGCTGGAGCTTCATATCCTTTATATAGTCAGGGTAAACTCGTTGTTTGTATCCTGAAGACGTTATCGCTCTATACTAGCAGAGCAAGCTATCTAGGAGCCGTCCATCTTGTGATACTATATAGAAATAATTACTGAAGTGTTCAGTATTCATGAGATATGTTGTTGCCTAGCCGTGAGACTACATATCTATATGTACTCTAAGAGAAAGTATTCTCAGTCAGAGGATTCGATGAGAGATCCGTGTCTCAATACAGATATGTCGTTGTCTAGCCAAGAGACTACATATCTGCATGTACTCTGAGAGACAATATTCTCAGTCAGAGGTTTGATGAGAGACCCGTGTCTCAATACAGATATGATGTTGTCCAGCCGAGAGACTACATATCTGCATGTACTCTGAGAGACAGTATTCTCAGTCAGAGGTTCGATGAGAGATCCGTGTCTCAATACAGATATGTCGTTGTCTAGCCGAGAGACTACATATCTGCATGTACTCTAAGAGACAGTATTCTCAGTCAGAGGTTTGATGAGAGACCCGTGTCTCAATACAGATATGCTGTTGTCCAGCCGAGAGACTACATATCTGCATGTACTATGAGAGACAGTATTCTCAGTCAGAGGTTCGATGAGAGACTCGTGTCTTAATACTCGCGTCTGATTGCTGGATCAGAAGTTCATATTATTATGGGTTTACGATTTTAGCCTTTGTTGAAAATCCACCATCTAGAAACCTATTTATACAAGTCTTTAAGCCTAACCCTCGTATCTCGTGGGAAGTGGAGTGATGGAGTAGTGGAGTTGTGTGTTGGTGTCACACGACCAGTCTTGCCAACTTCTCCCATCATCACTAACTGTCCATGACTTCCTGACACGTTCTTGTGATGGCGCGTTGTGCGCTGCACGCTGTAAACCGCCAGACCAATACCCCAGTATGTATCCCCCAGTTTGTGTCATGATTGATGCCTCGAGTGTGTGGATCGTGGGACCCACAGAAAGTAGCATGTAATGCTAGATTAAATAACTAAGTTATTTAGGAAGTCGATACTTGTGAAGTATCATGTGTATTCTATGCAGCTACTGCATCAAGTATATTCAGCATGTATGAAGCATCGCTGTTCAAGCGTCTCAAAATAGCCTCATGTCCAGCCTACTTCATGTGATGGTTTGGAGGTTGCGCAATCAAGTCCTCCCTTGGCCGACCACACGGTGTGGTAAAGTGACGGGTGGTGATCACCATGACGCCTCACCGACCAATTAACTCCCGACTGGTTTGTATAACCAAGTCGGTGAAGTTGGACGGACGAGATGATCTTTGAGACACTCATCTGAGACCGTTAGTGGAATTAGGGTTTTTGAAGAGTTGCGCAAGCATCACTCTTCAGCTTGGTCGAATCCAAGCTTGGGATAAGATTTTGGCAGGGCTGATCGTGCATGTGTGTAGACAGCATGACGGTGTAGGCGCCCATACCTCATTGTCTCGTGAAAGTGTGATCTGGTCCACTCAATTTGTCCGGCGAAGTTGAGTGGTCGAGATCAATTTGCGACATAAATCTGGTGCCGCAAAAGCCGCGCGTCATGCCAACTTCGGGCGCTCATTTCAATACGACCAAGCTTGGTCGGTCTTGGCCGATTAGTCTGGTATACAGACGGCGAGCTGGTGTACACGTCCATACCTTAATATCCCATAGAAACGTGATCTATGCCACTCAATTTGACCGGCAAAGTTGGGTGGTCGAGATTAGTTTGCAATTGGGAGGTGTGACCACGCTAGTTTGGGCGTGCGAATTGGAACAACCAGGCATGGTATGCCTTGGCCGATTGGGTGTGGAGATAGATGGGCCCGCGGTGGTCATGTTGATACGCACCGGACCTGCTTAGTCTAATACTGGACCCTTCATTCGTGCAGGAGAAAATGGATGTAGGAGCAGAATATCGCAGCAAGGACATACTTGCGAAATCCTCACCAATGACACTTTGCGAGTGTCGCAGACTGATGACGCAATAGATAGTGGTGATAGAAACATGAAGAAAGTGTGAAGATCTTGCGAAAACTAGAGTGTCTGCGAGACTTAACATTTATACTCCTGCGAAATGTCGCAAGATAAATCCGAAATTAAGGGAAATATTAGTTGTACATGAGCTGTCATCCACTATGTAAACACTATATAAAGAAGAGAGCATGAGAGAGAAAAGGGGAAGAATTTGGGAAAGAGAGAGAGATATTTTGGAGAGAGATATTTTTAAAAAGAGATTTATTTTTCTTTATCATCTCTTCCCCAAAATTAGATCTAGAGCTCTACAAAATATCCATTAATGGAGATTGTAAATGTAATACTAATGTAACCTCAACAATCATAGTGAAGAACCGTGGATGTAGATCACATTGATCGAACCACGTAAAAAATCCTTGTGTCCATTTTATAATTTTAGCATTTTAATCTTTATTTTGATTATGAAATAGATTTAGATCTATGAAATATTATGAGGGGTGTAGTGTGGGATTTCCTGCAACTACATATGCGCTAGAAACAGGGAGAGAGTAATGGATTTTATCCTTCCTGTAATGTGTTGGTTCAAGAAATTCTCATGAAGATTAATTACTGTTCATATTTTTCTAGATCTACAAAGTTTAGGTTCAAAAATGGAAATTTCATGGGAGAAATCACACTTTCGGGAGTAAACATCATCAACAATTCAAAGACATGAAAAGAAGAAGAGAAAAATTAGTTTATGTGGTGAAATTCACGGAAGAAAATCAAGGTTTCAATGGAAGATTTCCATGTTCAGGAGAAAAAGCAAGAGGAAAATTGTTGAAGGAAATGAAGGAAGAACGAAGATAAGGATAAGAACAAAACGCTGTGATTTTTATCACAAACATAAGCTCGCACAGATGGTTTGAGTTGGAGCGAATAAGCAAGAGGTCACGGGTTCGATTCGCGAGAGACACATATTTTTTTTTTTTATTTTTCAGTGGCGAATAAGAGAATAAAGAAAAAAGTTGTGGGTTAATTTCGCAGAGAGGTTCTTGAACAGTTGGTTCAGCGAGCAATATGTGAGTTTGAGGTCGCAAGTTCGAATTCACTTGCGAGCATAATTTTCTTCTTTTTACAGAAGGGAAAAAAATGGATAATTTCGCAAGGTTGTTTCATTATTTCGCAAACAAGAGGCACCACAGTTGGTTATCTGCGAAATTAATGAGTTCATGGTCGCGTGTTCAAATCCCACAAATTTATATTTTTCGCATGGATATTTCGCAAGGGTATTTCACACAGAAGAAAGTAAGTTATTATTTCGCAGAGATAGTTCGCAAAACGAAGCTTGACAAAGTTGGTCGAGGTAAAGACAATGAGCTTGAGGTCGCAGGTTCAATTCCCACCTCTCGCGAATTTTCGCATATTTTTGAACTTTCAAATGAGAAGAAATGGAATAAGGTTATGAAATTATGTGTTTCTTTTGCAAACAACAAGTAGCGCTGATGGTCAGGGATTAGGAGTATGGGTTAGAGTTCGCATGATCAATTCTCGCAAAGCTCAATATTTTTCACACTTTTTGGAACTACTGAAAAGAAAGGAAGAATAATAGAGTGGCAATATGTGTTTCTTTCGCAAGTGAAGCTAGCTCGGATGGTCAGCAGTAAAGGGAAGGAGTTTGATGTCTAGGGTTCGAATCTCCCATTCGCAAAGAGTTTTTGCACTTCGCAAATGTTTACCTTGCGAACGTCGCAAAGCACGAACACTTCGCAGATGTTCGTTTGCTTCACGCAAATGTTTACTTCGCCACGATCTTTGATAATTTCGTAAGGATATTTAGGAAGAAGAAAGTAGGTGGTTATTTAGCAGACACACTTCGCAGAGGCAGGGCTAGCACAGTTGGTCAGGAAGCATGAATGCAAGCAGAAGGTCGCAGGATCAATTCTTGCTTCTCGCACATTTATTTTTGTTATGCGAAATTTCGCACGGACTTTTCCTATTTCGCAAAGGATAAAGTTGATGATTATCTCGCAAATAAATTCCCAAGAGAGGGTTAGAACAGTTGGTATGGTGCGAGAATATGCATGAGGCAGGTCAAGGGTTCAAATCTCATTTCTCACACTTCTTTTTGCTGCGAGATAATTATATTTTGTGCGATGTTTATACATTTCGAGGATGCTAGCCTCGCAAGCAAATCATATACTTCGCAAGAGACAACAACAAGACAAACCACAAAAGCTAAGTACCATTTTCCTTGAACATTTAACTTCTACAGAAAATAAAAGATTTTTGATTTGATTACAAAAAAGCGATTCAATCGCAAGATTACAAATATTACTAAGATTTCAAGATTATAAAGACTTCAAAATTACAAAGATTTCTAGATTTCAAAAAAAAGAAAAAAATTATTTCAAAATTACAAAGATTTCAAGATTTCAAAGATTCGAGAAAATCTCGCAGATTAATTTATATATTTCTCTTGAATATTTACTTTACTTCAAATGATATGATATTATGAGAATAAATGAAAGAAAATGACGAGAAATGAAGGAATGAATGAAAGGATGAATGAAAGAATGAAGACATGCGATAATTTCGCAGAGAGATAATGGAAATGCGATAATTTCGCAAAGATAATGAGAAGAGATAATCAAAAATGAATGATTGAGACAAAAATGAATGAGTGAGTGAATGGGACGAACCTTTATGGCGTACACCCTAGTTCGCGAATGATATTTCGTAAGAGGCAAATGTAAGACCTAAAGTGCGTCATATAAGGGGTATCTCTTGACATGGCTCGGCGAAAAGGTTACACCGCTCCCGGAACTGAGTCATGGAGATTTGGGGCCCATGAAAGCCTATCCAGGAGAGATACCTTGGATTTCCAACTATATATATAAGGTTATACCCCGGTTGGACGCCCGAGGGTCTCTTCCAAGGAGTCAGTGTATGCTCAAGGCGCCGGGGTACACGGTTGAGCCAAGAGTGCCTGGGGCATTTGAAGTGTCTCGGCCATTCTTGGCAAGTCTTGGTATATGATGCACTCGGCCCGAAGAAAACTCCACTTAGGGTGCAGTCTCGTAACCATAAGCCATATAGGTATAAGGGATAAGAGGCTGCGAAAACAACTGGTTGTTGTTAAGACCGGATGGGAGGAGCTAGTCTTGTATGGCCGATGTACGCCTCCTTGAAGGGGCAACCAGGGAGAAGATAAGGGAGGCACCCTCCATTAGGGAGCTGATAAGTGTCAAAAGACGCAAATGTCATGAGGCTTTATTTTCGCAAGGAAATTTAGGCTTGTCATATTTGTGCGATGATCCTGTAGAGGCAATAATACTAACGCAAGGATAAGACGAGATCAATGGGTTTTTGCATGAAAATGTAAAGACGTCCTGCGATTTCGTCGCAAAGACGGCAATGTCATGGGATTTTACATTCGCAAGAGTATTTAAGCCTGTCATATTGTTGCAAATAAAATATCCTGCAGAGGCAAAAATACTTAAGAAATGATAAGACAAGGTCAATGGGTCATTACATGAAAATGTAAAGACATCCTGCGATCTTGTCGCAACGAGGGGTGGCAAAATAAGACCTTTAACTAGGAAGGCAAAATAAGACCACACAAGATAAATGATAAGGCAAGATCAATGGGTCATTACATGAAAATGTAAAGACGTCCTGCGATCTTGTCGCAAGGACAAGATTCAACATAAACAATTTGGATGTAGGTAATACAGTTCTTTTATCGCAAAAATGATTACATGATAAGCTTGCGATCTTGAGAAAATGATTAAATGATAAACTTGCGAACATATACATGATAATGAGGCCGAGGCAATGCAAACGCCGCACAATTGATATTCGATCATATTATTATGCGATACTAATAGTGCAGGAATAAGAAAAGATGAAGCACAAGTAAGAACTTGCGAGGAACAATAAATATGCAAAGAGGAATGCATATACTAGAGACAAAATCAGAGAAATAAAGAATGGAAGCAATTTAAAGCTACATCAAGTTTAGAACGGCAAAATAAGCTAAGTAACACAAACATTAGCTATACATTGCAGTAGATAAGCATTCTCATCATACAAGCATCATACTCGCATCATGAAAGCATCGCATAAGCATTTCATGTCATAAATATCGCATACACATTTCATAACATAATCATTACATAAGCATTATATTCGAACAAGTATTTTTACAGAATTTCGCAGAATTATTAAGAATTTCGCAGAATGTGATTATTTCACAAGATAAGATAAGCAGCCTGAAGAGATTATACTATCGCATGAGCACAAAACATGACACAGAGGCAAAATAAGAATGCAAAAACAATTCGCTCAATCAACACTTTCTCAAGGATTCTACCCTCATCGATAAAGAACAGAGGCAACTATGGATAACCAAGAAAACATTTTATGTTCTTCATCTTCTCGGCAAGAATCATTTCCAAAGTGGATGTTCACTAATGAACAACAGGAATCCTCATCAAAAATGGAGTAATAATTTCGCATGAATAGAGGCAATACTTCTTATTCGCAATCAAGGACAGATACTTCTTATACTTCTAAAAGGATACTTCATACTTCTTATATATTTCGAGGATTAAGTACTTCTTATATTTCTTCAAGGATACTTCATACTTCGCATACTTCAAGAGTTGATACTTCTTATTTATTTCGCAAAGCTTCGGAACTCCGCAAAAGAATAGAGGCAAGTACGTACTTTTCAAGTCCAGTATTCTTTCGCTCGTTCCTTCATCAACAAAGATCAAAGATTGCTACAACAACGGATTTTTCCTTAAAGATCGCTCTTCAAGCAATATTCAAGGAAAAAGAGGCAAGATGTAGGAGCAGAATATCGCAGCAAGGACATACTTGCGAAATCCTCACCAATGACACTTTGCGAGTGTCGCGTTTATTGATCGATGACGCAATAGATAGTGGTGATAGAAACATGAAGAAAGTGTGAAGATCTTGCGAAAACTAGAGTGTCTGCGAGACTTAACATTTATACTCCTGCGAAATGTCGCAAGATAAATCCGAAATTAAGGGAAATATTAGTTGTACATGTGCTGTCATCCACTATGTAAACACTATATAAAGAAGAGAGTAGGAGAGAGAAAAGGGGAAGAATTTGGGGAAGAGAGAGAGAGATATTTTGGAGAGAGATATTTTTAAAAAGAGATTTATTTTTCTTTATCATATTCTTCCCCTAAAATTAGATCTAGAGCTCTACAAAATATCCATTAATGGAGATTGTAAATGTAATACTAATGTAACCTCAACAATCATAGTGAAGAACCCTGGATGTAGATCACATTGATCGAACCACGTAAAAAATCCTTGTGTCCATTTTATAATTTTAGCATTTTAATCTTTATTTTGATTATGAAATAGATTTAGATCTATGAAATATTATGAGGGGTGTAGTGTGGGATTTCCTGCAACTACAATGGACGCTCGTGATGTTCAAACCCTAATTAGGGTTTCACCGGCCGTGCGTCATGCCTTGTTTGGGCGCACGAACTGGAACGACCAACTATAGTCGGTCCTGTCTGATCGGTCATGTATGTAGGCGGGCCCATGGTGTTTGTGTTGACATGCTCTGGGCCCTTTGAATCTACATCTACACCCTCCATTTATGCCTGCGAAGATAGATGGTTGAGACTGTTTTGCGACACATGTAATGTGCCGCAAACCCTAATTTAGGGTTTTTCGTCCATACTGCTTTGGCTTGGACGGTTTGGAAAGCTATGCCATCCTTTTGGGGAGGCCGACCATGCGGGGCCCGCGTTGGGTCGGTAGTAAATATTCCAATACCTGCTTGGGGTCATAGATTCAATTTAAGCCATCCAATCATGCTGGTGAAGTTGGATGGTCGTGATCGTTTATGAGACTGATATGGACAGTCCAGATTCAAATATGCTCAATCGGGCTAGTATAACACACCGAGAGATGTATGCTCAATCGGGCTAGTATAACACACCGAGAGTTGCAGCTTGTACGGGTATTTCGTATATGCTTCATTATTAGTACTTGGAGGTTCGTGTTGCTCTGCTGAGAACAACACTCAGTCGTCATGCCGCACCGATAATGAGTACCGGAAATACAAGGCTGGTCATGCATTAATTAATAATGTTGTAAATTCACAGGGTATATGGGATTGTTTCCACATTCTCCAACCTGGATGAATTTCGTGTATTTAATTCACAAAATGTTGGGATTGTTGCCACATGCTCCATTCTAGGTGAATTAGTAAAGTGAAGAAGTATTCATCACTTATTAATGGCTTTATCTTTTGCAAGATGTTAGCGCATAATTTTGGCTTTTACAATTTTAGCCTTAAATGAAAATCCACCATCAACATTAAGTCCCCTGCCTAGCGCATAATGGTTACGCTATTGTGGGGTAGGCATGAGATGGTGACATACTTATGTGAAGAAGACAAGATAAAGAAAGTTTACCCGGAGGAATTTTGACCGACCGCTAGCAGTTGTCCATGTAAACGCCATTGTGCAAGCGCGAAATCCTTTGGTGGGACCGGTTTCCTTCCCTGCGTGTTTGAATCAAAAGAGGAATCCAAGCAAAAGAGGAATTCAATCAAAAGAGGAATCCTTGTTCTATTGGGATTCTTCCGAATTTTTGTCTATAAAAGGTACCGACCCTTTTCTTTTTCTTCACACACTTTTTTTTTTGTTCGGCCAACTCCCGTTCGTGATCTCCACTGCCGCCGCCAACCGCCGCCAGAGCTCGCCGTCGCCGTCCGTCCGTCCGCAGCAAGGTAAGCGTTTTTTTTTTTAAGGTAAAACCCTAGTTTGCTAGGTAAACACCTTTTGCAAGATATATATTATGCTTAGCTCTTCCACCAAGATTGATACGCCAATATTTGCTAGGATTGCTTAGTAAAACAAGCCGTGAATCCATGAATATGTTGTGTCCTGCTTCCCTTTTCATTGTTTCATGCAAAAACTAGCTTCTTAGGTTGTAGCTTGGAAATAATTTCGGCTTGAATTTCCTGAACATGATTCCCATGAACATAAGGGAACTGTGTTGTGCAAATAAATGTGGTCCCGCCATACATGCTCGATTGAACGTGGGTCCCGCCTGACTAAATGTCGCCTTTATACCAGCCTTGTGCCCTTGACCAACACCGGACTTGAAACTTGAGCAATACCGGACTTGAAACTTGAGCAATACCGGACTTGAAACTTGAGCAATATCGGACTTGAAACTTGAGCAATATCGGTGTTTGGACCCAATCTCTGCCTTGTGTATTCCAACGTGAATGTGTGTTCTGCAGTGTGTGACTACACGTCTCACACGTTTTTATACAAGTACTGACTCCTGTATTTTATTGTAGAATGAAGAAAAGAACTCCTGTTGAGATGTCTTCTGGAGATAATGCTGGTGCTAAGTCAGGAAGTGTTGACAGCTTCAAAGATATGTCGAACATTGCCGATGAGTTGTTCACCTTGCCTTTTCCAAACATTAGGAAACATCCCTCTCACAAGATAGTCCTGCTCTCCGGTTCAGAAAATATGGAAGTTGATCCATCTTCTTCTTCGGCACTTGTGATGAGGTTGTCTTCGAAGAAATGAATATCCGCCTTCTCCTATCGACTTCAAGATTTGTCATACTCCACTGGGTTCTTATGAAGGGTGGATGAGACGCATGTTGAATAATAAGGATGTTAAAGCTAATTTGACCAAAGCGCAAATCCTCAATGCAGTCATGGCATCTGCTGCTCTTGAAATTAAGAAAGACGCTGCAGGCTTGATTACTTTCATTTCTTGGTGGCGCCCTTCTACTCATACAACCATATTTAGATGGGGAGAGATGACTATTACTGCGGAAAGCGTAATTTGCATTGATGAACCCGCACATCACCGGGAAGTTTTTATTACGAGCTTTCTGACACAGAACCACATGATTATGACCCTATACTCCAAAAGGTGGCAGAATTCGACGATCTGGACAAGGAGGAAAAAAAAGATACGAGATGCTTTTACACCTGGTGGGTATCGGAGTGGTCTCCTGCAGACCCAGAACCGGATCAGGAGTTGGAAAACGAGCTCAGCATGATTGCATTCCTGTCTTTGTGGCTATCCAGAGATATATTTGACGACGGTTCTGGAAAGAATACCATAAGAGGTGTCCTTGTTAGGATTGCTATAAAGCTAGCAAAAGGTGAAGTTCTTCCTTTAGGTGCCTTGTTCCTTGGATCGATGTATTCTCATCTGGATGCCTTAGCAATGGACATGCATGTTTCCAACGGGTACAAGAAGGTGGAGTCATACGTCCACTTCGCTTTTCTTCAGGCATTCTTGTGGGAACATTTCAAAAGTTATTCTCCCGTTCCTGCAACTTCGCTCAGCAGTTTGTATGGTGGCTCGAGAATACTCCGTTGGCAGAAGAGGCGTCCCAGAGCCGGTGCGAAACTCGTGGGCATCTTTGATAATGTGTCTTCCGTAGATTTCCGTCCATGGGGGTCGATCCACTTTTCCATTGTTCAGCCGAAGACTTTTGCTATTGCTTCTGACGGTCCTGATCTTTGTGTTGCGTCATCGATGTCAAGACTATGAAATTTGGAGAACTTATTTATCTCGCACAAGTTTGCATTTCGGGATATATCCCGTCTCTATTCAACGAAGCATTTCTTTGTGACTCCGTACAACATTGATAGGGCTGCTCGTCAAATGGGATTTGACCAGGGTGTTCCACTTATCCGTCCGTCGGAGGCTCCGAAAGAACTCCTCCCGGGTATTTTTAATGCTTACGTGTTCTTGGCACTGCAGAGTCTTCCCTTCTGTCCTATTGGAAGAAACCCAGTGGTAACCTATAAGTATAAGGAATTTTGGAGGAAGCAACTGTTGGCTTTCCAGGAATTATCGGAGGATGTTGTGACAGATTCCCGTGGTGAGCCATCTTCTGACGTTTTGAAAAAGCATTTCCGGTTGAATCCACTCCCAGGCAAACGGACCAGAGCTGATGATTGCAGTCCCCAAGCAGGAAAGAGATCTAAAAGGCAGGCATGTGATTTGGTGATCCTCAATTCCTCCAATATGCAGGTATTTAAATCTCTTTCTGTCGATTCCTTCATTTCTCCAGAGTAAATTTTTCTAAGAGTGGTCCTTGCTTGAAATCAGGGAATTCCGAAAGAGAATGTTTTCACAAGGTTGGCGCGCATTCAGAACGAGAAGTCTGGTAATGTTGGCCTTCATGTTGAGAAGTCTGGCGACACTGATCCTCATGCCGAGAAGTCTGGTAACACTGATCCTCAGAAGTCTGGTAACACTGATCTTCATGCTGAGAAGTCTGGTAAAACCGCTCTTTTTCCAGACAATGACAGAGATGACGCAAGCTCGGCAGGACAAGGTTCCTCCCTAAGTGATCTTGTTGATGGGGCCATGATGAAAATCAGCACCCAGAGTGAAGTAGACATCGGGAGGAATGTAAGAGAGGCAACATCCGCTATTTTTGAGGTGGCTCCCCTTGAAGAACGTTATGAGCAGGTTCCAGTCAATAAGGCTGTCGTGGCGACTTCTTCCAAAAGGCCTCCTGCAAGGCTCCTGTGATTGGCGAAGTATTGGTAATGCAGCCTGGGGCTTTGTTCGATCCTCCTTTCACTATCCCTTATCCAGGTCATGTGTTGGTTGTAGGATTCAGCGTGCCAGCTCAGTTCGAAGGGTTGTACACGACGATATGGGAGAAGCACGACCACATTGCTACCATTACGAAGATCAAAAGTCGTCTCGCATTGGTCAACCGCGTCCAGGAAGCTTTATTTTCTATCCATGGGATGAGCGTCACAACTGGTCGAACAGTTTCTGAGGATATGATTGAAGACTGGAAGTGCCATCGAGATGTGTTTGTGCAGTACGACTTCAATGCTCCTTGGTTCTTCAAAGGGTTCTCCGAGATTCAGGAGCTCCAGAAATTACAAGATGAAGTCCCTTCGCAGATTTGTGTTACTCGCCGGGAAGAAGAGGTTGAAAAGTTGTCTAAGGAGTTGAAGTCAAGCAGGCTGTACTTCAAAGGATGAAAGTCACTCTTGCCTGAAGGACGAGTTGTCTTCTTGAAAGACTTTCCTTGAAGGATTCGCGCCACCTACTTGTCTTTAGATGCTTTTCTTTTTGAGTGATAGTGAGGATTTATTTTCACGATTTGACTTCCGGTAATTGAATTGGTTTATTTTGAGATAGTTTTTTGAACGACTTTTCTGAAAGAGATTATTTTAAATGGAATTTGCATCTTGGTCATGAATGATTGCACATATCATATGAAATTGCAAATGTCGCGTAAAAGGGAAGTATGAAGGGAAACAAACATGGCGTTTGATCATTGAGACTCTTTCTCCATGTGTGGGATGCCAAGTCCCCAGTGAATTCTAAAACTATCTTTCTTGTAAAATTGTTGAATATAACTTACTTTGTTTTGAATCCTCACTTGTATCAAACCGAAGTAGCCTCTTTAAGGAAATCGTCTGCATTAATCTCTCAGAGAAGGAAAGCTATCTCTCTGAATTAAGCTTTTTCTGAACAATGCGTTTCAAAGCGTTGCATTCACTGGTAGGGTGGTGAAGGAACCGGTGGAAATGACAATACCTCGGGTCCATTACTTCTTGATCAGTGGGTGGACGCCATAAAGGAGGTAGCTCCACATCTCCGTTTCGTACCCATGCCTCCAGCAACTCCAAAATCTTTTTCATCGGGAACGGAAAGTGTAGGTACTTCGAGTCTATCCTTTCCTGCGTTTGTGGGCGTTGTGGTGTCTCTACATGGCTTTGATGTGAAGAACGTTTCAGAGATGAAGTTGGAAGATTTGTGAGTGCCATCATATCCGCGGATCGCTTGCCTGGGTGACGGGGTGTGGAAGGTGTCGTAATATCACTACTGAGTAATCGAATTGAACGTTCCCATCCTCTGTACTCACGTGTTCCTTGATTGATCTCTCCTTCCTCAAGCATTTCTTCACTTAGTTGAAAGGTCGATGCGGATTGGACAGTCTTCCGGGCTTCGACAAGAGTTTTGAGATATAAATCTTCTAGCAGGGCTCCGTAAGCTGCAGGCTCCCTTTCTTTATCCGGCAGACGTTGTGGTACCCCGGACAAGTCTTTTCCTCTATGGAGTTGCCTCGAGTCTTCGTTGTCGGCTGGACCATGTTGTTCGTCTCTCCTGAGTCCCATGTGATTACGCGCTCTTTCTGCATCTCTACTAGTAAAGATGTGACTCCTGGCTAAGGATTCAGCGTTTCTTGTACTGTATGAGTAGATGCCTGCCGACCCTTCTTGTAATTGTGTTGTTATATCATTCAAAAGGCGGAATGTTTCGCTCTGTCTTCTAGAGATACCGGCTTGATTTGCCAAGACATCCTCCAGCATTCTAGCTACACTTCCCATGATATCTGAACCATCTGTGGTCTCCGGGTGAGGATACATCGCGAGATGAAAACCGAAAAATTGAGAATTTAATTTTTTGCAACCGAGAGATCAACCTCCCGCTGTGGTCGCCAATTGTTTATGGGTGAAAACTATTTCTGCCGTTATTGGTAATTTGGGGTGTGTGGATGAGAAATGAATCTAAACCCTAAACAAATGCACTGCACGGGAGTGCTTGTAGATTCGAGAAATCAATCTGTACAAATCCGGCCTAAACCAAGAAATGGTCGTTTCAGACTTGTTTCGGTCACAAAGTGAAGGAGATGGGTTGATCTTAGGGAGGGAAGCGAAGAAGGTGTTGAGATTGTGAAGGTGTTGGCTATGTATGGCTTGTATCAGAAAGCTGAACTGGCTTGCAGGATGTAAGCTATCAGTTCCGGTGTTTGAATGCGATTGTATCAACACTTGCCTATGTTGTCTTGTCTTGTTCCTGTTTGGAAAATAGGGAGAAGAACCTATTTATACAGGTCTTTAAGCCTAACCCTCGTATCTCGTGGGAAGTGGAGAAAGTGGAGTGATGGAGTAGTGGAGTTGTGTGTTGGTGTCACACGACCAGTCTTGCCCACTTCTCCCATCATCACTAACCGTCCATGACTTCCTGACACGTTCTTGTGATGGCGCATTGTGCACTGCATGCTGTAAACCGCCAGACCAATACCCCAGTATGTATCCCCCAGTTTGTGACATGATTGATGTCTCGAGTGTGTGGATCGTGGGACCCACAAAAAGTAGCATGTAATGCTAGATTAAATAACTAAGTTATTTAGGAAGTCGATACTTGTGAAGTATCGTGTGTATTCTATGCAGTGTGCATGCATCGAGTATATTCGGCATGTATGAAGCATCATTTGTTTGAGCGTCTCAAAATACCCTCATGTCCAGCCTACTTCATGCGATGGTTTAGAGGTTGCGCAAGCAAGTCCTCCCTTGGCCGACCACATGGTATGGTAAAGTGATGGGTGGTGATCACCATGACGCCTCACTGACCAATTAACTCCTGACCAGGGCTGTATAACCAAGCCGGTGAAGTTGGACGGACGAGATGATCTTTGAGACACTCATCTGCGACTGTTAGTGGAATTAGGGTTTTTGAAGAGGTGCGCAAGCATCACTCTTCACTTGGTCGAATCCAAGCTTGGGATACGATTTTGGCGGGGCCGATCGTGCATGTGTGTAGACGGCATGACGGTGTAGGCGCCCATACCTCATTGTCTCGTGAAAGTGTGATCCGGGCCACTCAATTTGTCCGTGAAGTTGAGTAGTCGAGATCAATTTGCGATGAAACTGGTGCCGCAAAAGCCACGCGTCATGCCAACTTCGGGCGCGCATTTCAATACGACCAAGCTTGGTCGGTCTTGGCCGATTAGTTTGGTATACAGACGGCGAGCTGGTGTACACGTCCATACCTTAATATCCCATAGAAACGTGATCTATGCCGCTCAATTTGTCCGGCAAAGTTGGGTGGTCGAGATTAGTTTGCAATTGGGAGGTGTGACCACTTATTTGGTTTGGGCGTGCGGGTGGAACAACCAGGCATGGTATGCCTTGGCCGATCGGGTGTGGAGATAGATGGGCCCACGGTGGTCATGTTGATACGCACTGGACACCGCTTAGTCTAATCCTGGACCCTTCATTCGTGCAGGGAGAAAATGGACGCTCGTGATGTTCAAACCCTAATTAGGGTTTCACCGGCCGCAAGCGTCATGCCTTGTTTGGGCGCACGAATCGGAACGACCAACTATAGTCGGTCCCGTATGTAGGTGGGCCCACGGTGTTTGTGTTGACATGCTCGGGCCCTTTGAATCTACATCTACACCCTCCATCTATGCCTGCGAAGATGGATGGTTGAGACTGTTTTGCGACACATGTAATGTGCCGCAAACCCTAATTTAGGGTTTTTCGTCCATACTGCTTTGGGTTGGACGGTTTGGCAAGCTATGCCATCCTTTTGGGGAGGCCGACCATGCGGGGCCCGCATTGGGGTCGGAGTGAATATTCCAATACCGCTTGGGGTCATGGATTCAATCTAAGCCATCCAATCATCTTTGGTGAAGTTGGATGGTCGTGATCGTTTCGAGACCGATATGGACACCAGATTCAAATATGCTCAATCGGGCTAGTATAACACACCGAGAGATGTATGCTCAATCGGGCTAGTATAACACACCGAGAGTTGCAGCACTGTACGGGTATTTCGTACATGCTTCATTATTAGTACTTGGAGGTTCGTGTTGCTCTGCTGAGAACAACACTCAGTCGTCATGCCGCACCGATAATGAGTACAGGAAATACAAGGCTGGTCATGTATTAATTAATAATGCTGTAAATTCAGAGGGTATATGGGATTGTTGCCACATGCTCCAACCTGGATGAATTTCGTCTATTTAATTCACAGAATGTTGGGATTGTTGCCACATGCTCCATTCTAGGTGAATTAGTAAAGTGAAGAAGCATTTATCACTTATTAATGGCTTTATCTTTTGCAAGATGTTAGCGCATAATTTTGGCTTTTACAATTTTAGCCTTAAATGAAAATCCACCATCAACAACAGTTGGCAAAATTGCTTTTGTTTAGTTGAGCTATTTTCTTATCGTCCATATCTAAACTATTGTTAGCAGACAACTTTGCTTAAGTATTAGTTGTGCCCAATGTCGTTCTTTGTCGTTCTCTTTTTATTAAAGAAGTTTTTGTTGCAACTATGTTGCCTGCTACTTTTGAGCTCTAAATGGTTTCTCTATGAAGATTTAAAATTTATTGAGCCAAAAATCTTTGTGAAAATTTTCTTTGTGTCGAAAAAATACGACCTTTTTGTGTTCTTAATTTCCTTGGGTCGGGTTGTGTTCGTACGGGTACCCGTGTTACTGTTACGAATCAATTTTGGAAACCCTGAAAATTAACTTCCCTAAGAAATCACTAAATACCAAATCCCTGATGTAGTTGCAGGAAATCCCACACTACACCCCTCACAAGAATCCACACAATCAAATCATTTTAAGATGAACAATAATAATTTTTATTGATCAACTCCAAAAATGTTACAAGATGAAAAGGAGACAAACTAAAGAATTACAACCACTCTAAACTTTCTTTCTCTTAATGACTTGCTCAACACTCGAAAAAGATCTCTCTCTCTCTCTCTCTCTCTATAGTCTACTCGGCCTTTTATATAGGACATTACATAGTGGATGACAGCTAAGTTGTCCTTTATTTTCGGATCTGGCTTGCGATATCCTCGCAAGTATATATATGCTAAATCTCGTGATACTCCTCGATTTCGCTACATATTCATATCTTTATTGTATTTAGGCTGTCGTCATTCGTTACGTCGTTTTTAGTCCCAGCCCGCGATGTCTTCGCAGTGTGTCGTTTGATGATTTCGCGAGAGTCTTGGTGTTGCGATATTCTGATCCTACATCTTGCCTCTTCTCATGTCTTCTCTGCGAAGGAGAGAACGTCATGAGAACTAGTACTTTCAAAACGCCGCGGCCGTTCATTTCTTTCCTTTAATTTTCTGCCGACAAGCTTCCGTGAATCCAGTATAACTTCTTACACGTGCTACATATTCCCCTTTTTACCGGCACATTAAATGCTAACCGGTCATCCTTTTCTTGTCTATTTAAGAAGAGATCTATCAAGGATATCTTTCTTTTCTTTTACTTCATCTTCTTCATCTCTACATTCTTTGTGAATTCTTTATTGTCTGCAACTTTTTTCTATTGTTGTTCATCTTGTCGTAAATCTTCTCTCAAGCTCTTTGTTCTTATGGAGCCATCAAGGTTTGTAGATCATACTGCATGTGATCTATTTGAACTCTTCTACTGAGATTACTTTATTTTATTTTGTTCATCTCTGATTGATTCCCTTATTGTTTCTGTTTTAGTAAGAACGCCTCTGTTACCAAATTCACAGTCCAAAATCCTAAAACATCCAAGGGTTCGCAAACAAAATCCGTTGCACACAAGAGAAAGCCTGCGAATAGCAAGGTATTAAGAAACATTTACTCTTCTAATAACAATATTGTTGCCTCTGTTTCTTATTTAACTTGTGATTCGCAGGATGACAAAAACTTCGATAGATACCCCAAAAGATCTCGTCGTTCTAAAAATGTTGAAACTTCTGTTCATTTTCCTATATTTAATCTTAAAACTCCTCCTGTGATATCATCGCAAGATAAATCTACTCTTGCCGTCTGCGAAAATGTCGCTGCTGATTTTCCTCTTATGTCTGAGTTTTCCATAGATGAAGTTCCTCATGATAGTCCTGTTGTGAATGAACCCTTTTCTTCTTCTACTATCGATGCCTCTGCCTTTCCCCCAGTCATTAACCTTCATCGGATTTCATCTTCACATGACATTCCTGCGACGAAAGACGATTCAACTTTCCCCTCTTATGTCGTCATTACTTCTTCATCCGAGTCTATCCCTCTTACTAAGGAAAATTTGGAGGGGATGGACGTGGCTTTCAAAGTTTTATCAGATATTATGAATGACGCCAAGAATACCTCCGTCGATCCTATCAAGTCTAATGTCTGCGAGATTTTGAGTAAATACTTTGGTTCTGACAGAATTTCGCAAACATCTTTAGAGCAAGAAGTTAAAATTTTGAAGAATAATCTCCAAGACATGACTGCAAAGTGTGACATTCTCCATGTTGAGAATCAAAAATTTCAAAATGTTTCACTGGATCGTGACAATCTTCGCAAGAAGAACGAAGAATTAAAAGGTACAACTCCCCTCCCCTTTCTCATTTTTTTTTTTTTTTTTTTAATCTTCAAGCCCTTGTTCGCCCTTCAAGCTTTGAACCAGAAGCGAAAGATGGAGATATATCAGTTGGAATCTGTTGTTGAAGAAGCTCGAATGGATAGAGACGTTTGGATGGAGCAATATAACCAATTAGATAATCTTCATACATACTCTGTTGATCAAATAGATAATCTTTCTAAAGAAAATGCTTACTTAGTTCAGAAGCAAGACTCATTAAGTAGTGAATTATCTCGCCTCTCTTACTCTTTGACTAAAGCTAATTTGGAGTTGGAAACTTTATCAGATAAAAATGGAACTCTTTCTCAAGAGAAGCGAGCTCTATTAAACAAGGTGGCGATTTCCTCGCAACAGCTTGATGTCTATCAAAAAATGTGTAAAGAACAAGAACAATCTCTCTGTTTGCTGAGAAGTAAACTCGAAGAAGTTACTGTTGAAAGGGATAAACTTATCCAAGGTAGAATAACTTTAAGTATAAAAACAAGCCAACTCAAGGATCAATATTCCAAGTTAGAAGAATCTTACTCTTCTCTTGCGAAGGAAAACGCCTTACTTGTTTCTAACGAAAAGAGCTTGCGATCTCGATCGAAAGGTTTGGTTGGAGATAATTTTGATGATGCCATGGATCATTTGGAGAATAGTTGTTTGGCTTTCACCCAATATCTTACCTCGCAAAAGGAAGGTAGTCATGATATTTGACTACCTTAATCAATTTGTTTTCTTGAATTTAAGGTATTTTCCTTGCGAATTCAATAAAAATCTGAATTATTTTCTATTCTCTTTATTTTTGCAGAATCCGAGAAAAATCTTCACTCCTCCATTTCCACTTTGAAATCTGACTATGCCAAAATTCGCAAAGAAAATGGATCGCTCATTTGCTTCCCTTGCTCGCTCTCGCGATCGGGCGAGAAAAGAAGATTCGACTATCTCGCTTACTCTAAAGATATAGAGAGTAGGAATCATCAGAAAGCACTCCTTCGCCAATTTCACCTCAAAGCTGAAGTTCTTGTGAATGATGTCTTATTGTCCAAATCTCTTGATACTATATCTGTCGAACCTCTGGAAGTAGGTGATGATGAAATTCCTAACCCTCCTGATAGTGATTATGATTATGAAAGTGGCGAAGATTCCGCAAATGAAGAGGTGATCCCACCTAATGAAGATGTCAATAATAATTTAGGTGAAGGAGGGTCTGGCGAGAATGCAATAACTGGCGAAAGTCTGGAAGTTGTTGAGGCTAATAAAATTGTTGAAGAACATCCAGTATCTCCTTCTGGCGAAAAAATTGATATTGAGAACTGAACTTTTCTTGTAATTTTACTTCTTGCATTGTTACTTCTTTATGTACTTCAATCATCTTTGAGATGTATTTACTCATTTATTATTCTTCTTTCTTGCTTTGAAGACAATCTTTGATGTTTAACAATTCCCATTTTGTTTTCCATTATCTTTTTTGCGATGAAAGATCTCTATTATCTACATTCAAACTGTTATGTGAATTTTTTCATTGCGGCAAGATCGCAGGACGTCCTTACATTTTCATGTGATGACCCATTGATCTTGCCTTATCATTTCTCTTGTGTGGTCTTATTTTGCCTTCCTAGTTAAAGGTCTTATTTTTCCACCTCTCATTATTGCGACAAAATCGCAGGGCGTCTTTACACTTTCATGTAATGACCCATTGATCTTGTCTTATCATTTATTTAGTATTATTGCCTCTGCAGGATATTTTTCTTGCGACAATATGACAGGCCTAAATATCCTTGCGAACGTAAAGCCCCATGACATTGCCGTCTTTGCGACGAAATCGCAGGACGTCTTTAAATTTGCATGCAATGACCCATTGATCTCGTCTTATCTACTCTTTTGTATTTTTGCCTCTTCAGGATTGTTGCATAAATATGACAATCCTTGATACTCCCGTGAGTAAGAAGCCTCATGACATTTACGTCTTTTTTGACACTATCAGCTCCCTAATGGAGGGTGCCGCCCTTATCTTCCCACTGGTTGCCCCTTCAAGGAGGCGTACTTCTGCCATGCAAGGCTAGCTCCTCCCATCTGGTCTTAACAACAACCAGTTGTTTTCGCAGCCTCTTATCCCTTTTGCCTATAGGGCTTATGGTTACGAGACTGCACCCTAAGTGGAGTTTTCTTCGGGCCGAGTGCAGCATAAACCGAGACTTGCCAAGAATGGCCAAGACACTTGAAATGTCCCAGGCACCCTTGGCTCAACCGTGTACCTCGGCGCCTTGGTCAAATGCTGACTCCTTAGAAGAGACCCTCGGTCGTCCAACCTAAGTCATAAGCTTAGATTGAAAATCCAAGGTATCTCTCCTGGATGGGTTTTATTACCCCCAATCTTCATGACTCGGAGTTCCGGGGCGGTGTAACCTTTTCCCTGAGCCACGCTACAGATACCCCCTTACATGACGTACTTTAGGTACTTTGCCTCTTACGAAATTTTATTCGCGAACTAGGGTGTACGCCATGAAGGTTCGTCCCATTCTGATTATTTTGTCAATTTTTCTTTGTATGTATTAGGTACCCCCTACTATGACGCACTTTAGGTTCTTTTGCCTCTTGCGAAATTGTGTTCGCGAACTAAGGTGTACGCCATAGTAAGTTCGCCACTTTATGATTATTTTGTTGATTCTTCGGTATATGTAAGCTCTTTTGTAGTTTCGCTGATCTTTGATAATTTTTCATCGTTTTCTGTGCGAAATATTCACATGTTTTTCGAGAATAAAAATGAAATATTTAATTCTTTTTGCCTAAATCATGTACCATTCCACAGTCTATTTCTTCACCATAATTTTTTATGGGTAATATCTCTTTAAGTATAATCTATTCCATGGTCTATCGAGTCTGCATCCCACATCTTTACCCTCAGGGTCCATCAATCTATATGCCCCTGTTCCAACTATCTCCTTGATGATATAAGGTCGATCCCATTTTTTCGCAAGCTTTCCACCACTTTCTCGCTGATATATCGGTGTTTCTCATGACACCAAATCGCCTGGTTGAAATTCGCGTGTTTTAACACGTTTATTATATTCTCGGGCTAATCTTCGCTGGTAATTTTCCATATGCTGCAAACCCCTTTCTCTTTTTTCTTCTAATTCATCCAATTTAGTTAAAATAATACCCGCACTAAGATTTTTCTCCCAAGCTTCTCTCTTTGTTGTTGGGATAATAACTTCTGTTGGTAGCACAACCTCAACCCCATATGTTAAACAGAAAGGTGACATTCCCGTGGCTTCTCGCCTGGTTGTGTTGTAAGCCCACACTGCATTATGTACCTGTTCGCACCATGCTTTATTGTACCTTTCTAATTTATTCTTCAATATATCTGCGATTGTCTTATTTGTTGCTTCTGCCTGCCCATTTGCCTGAGGGTATAATGGAGTTGACTTTCCACATTTTATCTTAAATGCATTAAGTAACAATTCTATATTCTGTCCCTCGAACTGCTTCCCATTATCAGATACCAATTGTGCGGGAATTCCAAATCTACATATGATGTTCTCAAATATGAATGTAAAAATGTCTTTGTCGTGAATGTGTTGTACTGCCTTTACTTCTGCCCATTTTGTGAAATAGTCTGTAGCGACAATCAGATATCTTCTTTGTCCAGACCCTGGTAAAAACGGTCCAACAATATCTAAACCCCATTTTCCAAAGGGCCACACATTTGTTGAAGATGTGAATAGTGCTCCAGGTGCATGTATTTTCTTTCCATGCCTTTGGCAATCTTCGCAACGTCTTGATACACCTTTCGCATCTTCATGCATATATGGTCAGTAATAGCCTTGTATTTTCGCTCGGTATGCCAAATATCTTCCGTCGCTGTGATTGCCAGCATCCCCACTATGCAACATCTTTAACAATGCTTCTCCTTCTTCTCGTGTCAAACACCTGAGTGAAGGTCCATTAAAAGATCTCCGGTATAGTATCCCATCTCTTAGTTCATAATTTGTAGCACGGCTTTTTAATTTGTGCGCCTCCAGCCTATTTCTCGGTGTTTCTCATCTCATCAAATATGCATGAAGTTCGGATCTCCAATCTTCAATAACGGGTGTTTGCTCCCCATCTTCTATGATCATGACGTCTACCTCTCCTTCCTCTTCCTTATTGATTGATGGTGAAAAAAGTGTTTGTATCTTTATGCATCTCGCAGTTGAATCTGTCATCATACTTGAGATAAAAGCAAAAGCATCTGCGAGTCTATTATCTTTTCTTGATATTTGTCTCCATTTTATTTTTGGGATTTTCACTGACAATTCTCCAACAAGTTTCTTGTATTTCTTTAAAGATGGTTCATTTGTAGTGTATTCTCCTTTTATTTGTCGAATGACTAGCTGTGAGTCACTGGCGATTCTCACATTTTCCAACTGCATTTCTATTATGAATTTCAAAGCATGTATTACAGCTTCATATTCCGTTTCATTATTGGTGGATGTAAATTCCATTCTGAAGGGAAAAGCCATTTTAGTGCCCTCCGGCGAAATCAAAACAATTCCAATTCCGTTACCTTCTCCATTTGATGATCCATCTACCAACACTTCCCATCTATCTGTCTCTGTCAATAGGTCCTTTGGGTTTCCATATTCTTCTTCTATATCCATCATTTCTTCCACTGCTTCATCATCTTCTAAAGGAAATTCTGCTAAAAAATCTGCGACAATTTGTGACTTGGGTGAAGATAGTACTTCATACTTAATTTTGAAGTGTCCTATTTGTGCATTCCATCTCTCGACTCTGGCTGATCTTTTTGTATTCTTCATTACTGATTCAATGGGTACCTTTGTCAATACCCTTCTTGTATGTGCTTGAAAATATATGTGAAGTTTGAATCTTTTGCATAAACTAACGCCAAAATTAACTTTTCAATTTTTGAATAATTTTTCTGCATGGCATTGAAAGTTTTCTCGATGTAGTAGATTGGTTTCTCAATTCGCATCTACTCGCAATAACACAGCACTTAATGCGTGCGATGTTGTCACAAGATATAGTAATAGTTCTTCTCCTGGTTCTGCTTTTTACAAAATAGATATATTCATCAGATAATCTTTTATTCCTTGCAGGGCTTTCTCGCATTCCTCCGTCCATTTAAATTTTGTCCCCTTTTTGAGTATGTTGAAAAAGTGTTTGCATTTATCTCGATGATCGCGAAACAAACCTCCCTAGTGAAGCTAAGAGTCCGTTTAACTTCTCGTACATCTTTTATTGTTCTTTGGAGTTGGCATGTCGAGAACTGCTTGCACCTTCGCCGGATCAACTTGTATACCCTCTTTTGATATAATGTAGCCTAAAAATTTCCCTGACGCAACCCCAAAAATACACTTCTCTGGATTTACTTTGATGTTAAACTGTCTCATTTGTTCAAAAATTTCTCTCAAATCTTGGACATGATCTTTTGCTTCTTTACTTTTTATTAACATGTCATCCACATACACCTCTAGTGTCTTATGTATCCATTTCGCAAACACTTTCTCTACCATTCTTTGGTATGTTGCTCAGCGTTTCGCAAACCAAATGGCATTTTTGTATAGCAATATAATCCTCTTGGGGCGAAAAAAAGCGGTGTGTTCTTGATCTTCTTGGCGAGAGGGATTTGATTATATCCTTTGTATCCATCTAGAGAAGATATTCTATCATTTCGCTGCCGATTCTACCAATTGTGGGATATCCGGTAGTGGAAAACTATCTTTTGGACAAGCTTTATTTAGATCGGTGAAATCTATACAGATTCTTATCCCTTTTTTCTTCTTTGGAACTACTACCATGTTTGCTATCCACTCTGGATATTTAGCTTGTCTTATGATTCCTGCATCAAGCATCTTCTTCAGTTCTTCTTCTATTTGGGGATGATACGTTGTTGCAATCTTTCTGATTCTTTATTTGAATGGTCTTACATTTTTATCAATCTCTAATTTATGACATGCCACAGACGGATCTATTCCCGGTATCTCATCCATATCCCATGAGAAAATGTCTTTATATTCTCGCAACAGATTAACAGTTCTTTCTTCTTCATCTTCCTCCATCTTAGTTCCGATTTTTAGTATTTTGGGTACTTCTCTGGTCCCAACATTCACTTCCTTTATTGGTTCTGCCGTGGTGTAACTGGCCTCAGGTTCTCTCATAGGTGTCGGTTCTTTTATCTCCTTCGCAGGTCCATTCTCTTCTTCCGAAATTTCGCCAGGTATGCCTTTCCATTCCTCTGCTTTTATCATGTAAATTCTAAATTCTTCTTCTTTCTTTGCTTCCTTCGTCATTTTCTTGCGATTTTTCCGCTTCTCTGCACGTCCTTCGTATTGCTTCACTTCAATTTGATAACATAATCTCGCTTTATCCACATCTCCTCTAATTTCACCGATCCCACTTGGTATAGGAAATTTAATGCATTGATGTAATGTCGACGCTACAGCTTTAATCACATGTATCCATGATCTTCCCAACAACATGTTGTATGGTGATTCCATATCCACCACACAGAATATTACTCGTGTTTCGATTTATCCTAGTAAAATTCGCAACTCTATTTCTCCTTTTGGTTTTGTTACAGATTTGCCAAAGCCATGAATATGATAAGTTAAAGGAGACATTTCTTCATTTTTGTACCCCATTTCTTTGTATGTATGGTAGAACATTATATCCACCGAACTCCCTGTATCCACCAAAGTTCTGTTTATTGTCCATTCTTCCACAATTTTTTCCATGTTCACCTTTTCTTTGTGTGTGGTTACTGTGATTACCAAAGGAGATGTGTGCCCCAAATTTTCTTTTGGTATTTCTGCTGCTGTGAACGTAATTTTCTGTTTTTCCCAATCTCTCAAAGGTGATGTCTTCTCAATTGCTATAATTTTATTTCCTTCAAAGTCTCGTTTATGTATTCTCCCTCTGATGTTCTCATGGTGTAGGATCATAATATCGCGACAACAACAATTCGCGAAAACAACGGATAACAACATTGCGAGTGAGTCGCAGAGGGTTAAATATAAATGACGCACTGGATGACGATAGGAGGATATGAAATCTGGCGAAAGTTAAGAACTGTCGCGAGTATGAATATTTGTACGTCTGCGACACTTCGCGAGACATTCCCGAAAATAAAGGACAGCTTAGCTGTCATTCACTATGTATTACCCTATATAAAGGGATGAGTGAATTTGTTGTGGGAGAGGTCTTTTGGATTGGAGGGTAAGTCATTAGGAGAGAGAAACAGAGAGAATGTTTATAAGTTCTTAAGTGTAATTCCATTTTCCTGTGTAAAGATTTGAAGAAAGTTATTAATAAACATTCATAATTGTTCATCTATTATCTTTTGAATGGATTAGTTAAACAAAATATAGTGAGGGGTGTATTGTGGGATTTCCTGCAACTACATATTGGCGCTAGAAACTTGTGAACTAAGAAAAGATTGGCATAGAGATTTGGAGGAATTTGAATGCGATAATTTTCAAAAGATTTACTAAAAGAGAAATGGCTAGAAGAAGAAATGTACTTGAACAACTTTGTGAGAAGAAGTGGAAGACTTCTTTGGAGAAAGGAGAATTGAACAAGGAGAATCGTCAAGGATGAATATGAGAAATGATGAAGAAAATCATGTTCAATGTTTAATTCCTCCGATAGCAAATGAAACCGTGGATTACGATAGAGTAAGTGTACATACTTGGAGGTCGAATTTACGAGGATGAAAGGGAAGAAGAGCAGCGAGTTGATGAATAACGGACAAGAAGGAGGAGACCAAGAAATGAATCTAGGAAATGAAGAAATCACAAAGCATTGGAAACATTGAGACAAACAATACATGAAGAAAGGCGACTAGAGGCAGAAGAGCGAGCAAATTTGACAAGACAGAATCATGAATTAAGAATGGAAAATATGAGATTGCAAAATAGAAGATCTAGAAGCACTGCGAGATCGAGTTCAAGATCGACTAGGGAAGAAAGAAGGAGAGCCTTACCAACAGAAATTACAGAGGTAGAAAACCAACGGAAGCACAAAATCTCAGCTCGAACATCACGAAAGAAGAGAGGACATGAGAAGATCGTTATATTCCCCATCCCGAGAATTTCCAAGATGAGCAGAGTGAAGAAAATCGGGGAACTAGGCAATTTCGGGGGCCAAATGATCCCGATGAAGGAAGAGCAATCTTGCACGGAAGAGAAGCATTGAGAAGGCAAAAAGAGATCATGGACGACATTGAGAAACATTATCTTTGAACAAGCACGCTTAGCCCGCGAGAGAGAGAGATTAAGAGCAGAAGTGGAAAACCAAGAATTGGAAGAAGCAATCCGGCAAAATAATCACGACAACAGAGAAAGGAGGCGAGCACAAAATCGTGTCAATAGAAATACCAATGGAGAATACGAGAGGATGCAGAGGAGAGTTGATAGAGAACCCAGAAGAGAGAACGATAGATATAATGGTGTGCGAATTGATGAAAGAGACGAAGGAGAAAGTCGCGAGAGAAAGGAGAGAAGAAAATAGTGAACAAGAAGGTCAAAACAGGCATGAACGCAGGAGGCGAGAGGCGAGCTAAAAAGACCAGCGAGAATCAAATCCCGAGGAAAATGAGCAAATCTTGAAAGAACTAGCGAGAAATGAGAAAATTGTTAAACAATAGGAAGGAAGGAGGAAGAAGACAGGTTGGATGAAGCCATCGCGAGAAAGCTGCGAAGAATCCTTTCACACTAGAAGTGCAAATGGGAGGAATACCACCTAAATGCAATGCCTGCATTAACCAACATTTTCGATGGAACAACTTGTGCGGTACAACACATCAAGGCTTATATGAGATGTATGTTACAATGGGAGAATCATGATGCCATATTGTGCAAATACTTCGCATCAAGTTTAATTGGAGAAGCACTGAAATGGTTTGAAGGATTACCCAGAAACACAATCTCATCATTCAACCATTTACAAGCTATTTTCTTGGGAGCGTATATAAGTAACAATTCCACGCGACCAGGAATTGAAGATGTATTCGGATTGAAACAAAGAGTTGGCGAGAGTTTAAGACATCTGACAATGAGGTGGAGAACAATGTGCAGTGAAATGGCCGGAAGGGTAGAGGAAAGATATCTCATTTTATCATTTGTAAATGCTCTTTTCGCAACAAGCTTGTTATACATTCAAATATTTAGAATTAAAAATACGATTACGATGGCTGAGCTGCGAGAATTCCAAGAAGAATATATTGCTTTAGAAGAAAGACAAAATGAGATGGAATCGTACCCAGTTGCGAATACAAGCTCGAACGCTGCGAATGCAAGTTTGTTACCAAAAATTTTAAACTCAGTGGCGACCACTTCGCAAGGGCAACCGGAAAATAGAGTTGATGATGGACAGCAGAAAATAGTGGCTATGGGCAGCCGAGATCAGGAGGAGTTTGATAGAGAAAGGAACTACTACAACCGCGACAACAATAATAAAATTCAGAGATTGGATCATATGCAAGAAACTTATGGAGGACGAAGGCAGAATAATCATGGAGGGCCAAGACATCGCAGAGTAGTATGGGAAGAGATCAGAATGCCACCACTAAATGCTAGTGTGGAAAAAATTTGGGAAGCTATACTTGTAATGGAGGACGTACCGCCACCATGGAACGCAGGGAGTGAACCACCACCAAGTGACAGAAGTCATGAATATTGTTCGTACCATCGCTTTCATGGGCATCTAACAAATGACTGCAGAAACATAAAGAGAATCATTCTCAAAATGATTGATCAGGGGAAGTTGAATCATTTTCTAAGAGATGAAGAGAAAGGGAAGAAAGTACTAACAACATCACCATCAGAAATGCAAAGAACAGTTTCAAAAAAGGGAAAAGAAGCATTCGTAATAGAAGTGGGAACAAAGGCCAAAAATCTATTTTGCAACTCTATCGTTCATTCATATCGTACAATTGAAGATTTTCACGATAACGTGCTTAGTAGAGTATATGCAAGGGATTTTCATAACAAAGAAGTGATGAACCTGGCGAGAAAGTCGCAATTGAAAGAGTGGCAGCTAAAGATTATTTCTTTCTCTGCAGACGAAGTACCCAAAGGAAGAGAAGTACATGATAGCCCGCTGGTGGTGAGACTGGACATTAATCCAAGACCAGTTGATGGAGAAGATGACGAAGCAGAAAATTGTTGGGCAATCAATAGAATCCTAATCGATACTGGAAGTTCGGTGAATATTCTTTTTTACCATACTTATAAGACCATGGGTGGAGAGGATGAGAATTTGATTCCTTCAACATACAAAATATACGGTTTTAACGGCACATCGAACAAACCTAAAGGAGAGGTTCACATGAGGATACCTTTACAAGGATTATCAGCTGATATTTTATTCTGCGTGGTTGACGTGGAATCTCCTTATAACGCATTAATTGGGCGACCATGGCTGCACGAAATCTTGGGAGTAGCATCAACATACCATCAATGTATAAAGTTTCCCCATCCAAATGGTATTGGAATTATAAAGGGAGATTGGAAGGAAGGTCAGAAATGTTATGAGGTGGACGTAGAGAGCTGCGAGGAGAGAAATGCTAAAAGGAAAGGTTGGAAACAGAATATCAAAGATGAACAGAGAAAAGAGAAGCTGATGGTGGATACTATAGAGATAAGAAATGAAGAAGCATCGCGAAGTGCCGCAAGAATAGGCGAATGTTACAAAACTGCAAAAATAACTGGTTGTAGTTCATCGCAAAGTGCCGCAGAAACATCGCGAAGTGCCGCAAAAGAATGCATAGAAATACGCGAACATAATGATGAAAAGGAGTCCTCCAAGGATTGGGGTAACGATGAGGCAAAGAATGCAATGAACAAAAGGCATAAGAAGTGAATAATCGACAAAGATATATCAAAGGCAAGATAAAGAAGAAATGATATGCGAGAATTTCGACAATAAGAATGTACAAGAATCCGAGAGAAAAATGAATGACACAGAATTGTGCGATGTCTTCGCAAATTAAATTAAATATGAATGATTGAATGATTTAACAACAATGAATGAGTAAATGAATGGGACGAACCTTTATGGCGTACACCCTAGTTCGCGAATTATATTTCGTAAGAGGCAAATGTAAGACCTAAAGTGCGTCATATAAGGGGGAATCTCTTAACATGACCCAGGGAAAGGTTACACCGCCCCTGGAACCTGGGTCATGCAGATTTGGGGCCCATGAAAGCCTATCCGGAAGAGGTACCTTGGATTCCCAACTATATATGTAGGTTATACCCTGGTTGGGCGACCGAGGGTCTCTTTCAAGGAGTCAGCGTATGATCAAGGCGCCGAGGTACACGGTTGAGTCAAGAGTGCGGGGAGCATGGAACTTCCTTACCACTCTTGACAAGTCTTGGCGCATGCTGCACTCGGCCCGAAGAAAACTCCACTTAGGGTGCAGCCTTGTAACCATAAACCCTATAGGTATAAGGGATAAGAGGCTGCGAAAACAACTGGTTGTTGTTAAGACCGGATGGGAGGAGCTAGCCTTGTATGGCCGATGTACGCCTCCTTGAAGGGGCAGCCAGGGAGATGATAAGGGCGGCACCCTCCATTAGGGAGCTGATAAGTGCCAAAGACGCAAATGTCATGAGGCTTTGTTTTCGCAAGGAAACTTAGGCTTGTCATATTTGTGCAATGATCCTGCAGAGGCAATAATACTAACGCGAGGGTAAGACGAGATCAATGGGTCCTTACATGCAAGTGTAAAGACGTCCTGCGATTTCGTCGCACAACGACAATGTCACGGGGCTTTATTTTCGCAAGAAAGTTTAGGCCTGTCATATTGCCGCAAGCAAAATATCCCGCAGAGGCAAAAATACTTGAAAAACGATAAGGCAAGGTCAATGGGTTTTTGCATGCAAGTGTATAGACGTCCTGCGACCTTGTCGCAATACGAAGTGGTGAGTAAGACCTTTAATTAGGAAGGTCAAGCTTAGAAGACCACCAAAAATGATAAGGCGAGATCAACAGATTTCTTCATTTATGAAAATCTCTTACGATCTCGTCGCAACGATAAATTTAAACATCATTGGAGTTAAAATCCCGAATGATTACATATTCCTGGTCAGAGGAAGAAAGTGCGAATTTCAGAAATTTCATTCTTTCATATGAAGATGCATAACAGAAGCAAATATGGGAATGGAAAAGATGAAATGTTGTTATTCATCTTCCAATGAAAGAGTTATACATCAATAATGCTAGCCAGTTATATTACAAGGAAGAACTGCCAAGAAAGGGGAACGAAGATTGAATTTATGGGCTATAATTCAAGAAGTTTACAACAAAGAGATACGAAATGTACGAGATATTACAGGCGTGAAAGAAACAAAAAGAATTATCTCTTTGGTGATTCTTCTCCTTTATCCGATCCTTCAATTCCATTATTCTCGTCGCGAGTTTTCTTTTCGCTGGCCTCACTATCGAAACGTCGAGAGACAGGCAAATTCTCAGGAACTTCTTCGGAAAGCCAAGGATATGAACAAAGAGGGATTTTGTGATCATTACAAACGTACTCCATGGCTTCATTGCGAAAACGAACGGCATCATTATTAAAGTTCGCCACGGTAGTTTGAAATTGTTTCTTCAACTTGGAATATCTATTCTCGCGAAGGGTGAGATTCTTTGCGAGCTGTGCTTTCTCAGATTCAAGTTCTTCAATCCTTGCTTGAAATCTTTTTTCAGACTCTGCAAGTAAAAAAAAAAAAAAAAAAGTTAACAACTCAACAGCAATACTACAACGGTAAGAAACAGTAAGGTATAATAAATAACCTTCTCTGTCAGATATCATATCTTTAACCAAGGAAGTATGCTCGGTATGAAGACTAAGATCAACACCTAAGTTATTCCTGGCATTATCTAAGATTTTCGCAGCCCAAACGAATTCATCATCATTATTTATAATAAGAAGTGAACGAATTTGATTTTCTCGCTCACTAAGTAAGGAATTTCGATTGAAGCAATTCATCTCGCTCCATTTGCACTTCGAGAAGGGACTTTTGAAAGGTTGCTAATGCCCGGGCACCATTATTAGCAATGCGATCTTTGTCATCTATATGGTCACTAATTTTCTTCCTTAAAATTTTGGTTTCCTCATGAGACTCGAGGTACATTTGTTTAAACTGGTTGGTTGTACTTAAACTAGATCTGTGCTCAATTTCTAAGAGGCGGTATTTGGTTTGGAGTTCGTTTAATGAAAGAGAATTAATTTTGTTCGACGAACTACTTAAAGAGTTGTTGAGATGAGCGAGAAGAATGTCATTATCCATAGGCTCAGGAAATGAATGGAGAAGAATAGCTTCTTCGGAGAGGTTATATATATCTGCGAAAGTGATAAGTCAGGTAGCAACAGGCAATTGATAAAATAAAAGTAATAAGAGAGGAAAAATTTTTACCATAAAGTTCTTTGATTAGCGTTCGAAGAGTGGTAACTTTGTCCTTCAGGCGAGAAAACTCAGTTTCCAATTGTTGGATCTTTTCGCGAGATCTCGCAGATTCAACTTCCAATTCTTTGATCCTTGTGCAAAATTGGGTATTCTTTTTCAATTGAATGTTATACCTCCTCTCAAGATCTGAGGCAACCACAAAAGAAGTTTTTCCAGCCTGCGAAGAAAGATAAAAAGGTTATTAAGATATAAATTAAAAGCGAAGTTGGAGGAGAAATATGAATTCGAACATACCAACGAATTAAGTGCATTTAAGAAGCTAGGGGATACAGATCTAGAAACCCCTTTGAAAGAGTCATTGCCATCCAGCAGTGTAGCATTACATATGGTGGCGAGGCTCTCGCATATAGAAGTCAGGTGAGTATCTCCAATTCCTTGAAGAGAATCCGAGAAGATCTTTGAACAACCGATCCATAGGAGAATTGGCCGATTGAGCTTCATTTTGGAAAGTTGAATCCAAAACATTATCATTATCATCCTCATCGGAAGATTCAGAACTTGAGCTAAGATGAGAGGAAGGTTGAGTTTTTCGCTTCTTAGATGGTGGAGCAGAAGATTTATCCTCGCGAGCATTGGCTTTAGTTTTGCCTTTAACTTTCGCAGCTATCACTTCCTCGGCGTCAACCTTCGCATACAAATAAAGATAAGAAATAGAGGCAACAATATTGTTAAATAACACAAAAAGATATTTCTTACTTCATCTGTAAGCGATCGAAGTATTGCCAAAGTACTTGCCAGTGGATTTGCCTTGTAACTTTTCCTCAGTTTGATAATCTGGAAAATTTACAAACTCAATAAGTACACGAGGAAAGAGGGATTGCAAAAGCAAACTGTGGGGACATACCTCTTACGCCTTCTTGGGCCACTTAAATTCCCAAGGATGATAGCTGCGAGATTTGCGGGGAGTACATGCGAACACTGCTATGTAAGGTCCATTTAAGAGCAAAGGTACAACCCACCACCTCTCATCTTTGGAGTGGCGAGGAGTAGTATTGTTACCCGAATGCCCGGTCGATATCTTGCATGAGTAATTTATCCTCGGGGATGTTATCTTTTCTCTTCAACCGAGCGCCCAGTGGGATTTCTTATTTCTCATGCCTATTACTTCATAATTTTCAAAAAAAGTTTTCTGCGGTGTATCTCTCGGGGATTATTTCTAAATTTACATATTTGGGGTCTCGACCTTTGTTAGGATATAAAGATCCTTTGCCAGCACCACGACCGGCAAACTCAAGCATTAGGCGGATACGGTCGCCGCTTAATTGATAGACGGCTCGCGAGAAGTTCGGATGGGAAAGGATTTCATAAAAGAGTGGCATCTCAGGATCATATAAAGGAATGGGAAGTCTGCGAGAAGTTGACCTAGCGAAACAATAATCTTGTGATCATCACATTGATGATCGGAAAAAAAACAGCAAAGTGAGTATAGATGAACATCCTTGATTAGGAATGGTAGAAAGGGTGAAACCTTTATCTTGCAACTTTTACGAGTCTCAATAAAGCGAGGTTTGTACATACGACTAAGTGAAGCCATTATCAATATGGGAATGGATAAAGAATCGAAGATTAAGATATGATAAAAAAAGATTGAAGATTTGCAAGTAATAGAAGCGCAACTTGCGGAAGAAGAAGATTAAAGAAAAGTTGCAGAGAGAAAACGAAAGAGGAAAAGAGAAAGATATGAAAATTATATATAGAGAGAAACATCCTCGGGTGAAACAAGAGCATTTAATGCGAGAGGGGACGTGAATGGTCAAGAATAAACGATTGAAAGAGACGTGTCAGGAATAGAATGGAGGAGTAGACATCTGTAATAAAGTTCGTGTGGAAAGATGGAACTGAAACAAGTACAGATAAACAGTTGCGGCAGTTCAAAAATATTGATTCTCATGACATTCTCTCCTTCGCAGAGAAGACATGAGAAGAGGCAAGATGTAGGATCATAATATCGCGACAACAACAATTCGCGAAAACAACGGATAACAACATTGCGAGTGAGTCGCAGAGGGTTAAATATAAATGACGCACTGGATGACGATAGGAGGATATGAAATCTGGCGAAAGTTAAGAACTGTCGCGAGTATGAATATTTGTACGTCTACGACACTTCGCGAGACATTCCCGAAAATAAAGGACAGCTTAGATGTCATTCACTATGTATTACCCTATATAAAGGGATGAGTGAATTTGTTGTGGGAGAGGTTGATGAGTGCCAAATAGTGCATATTTATACACCTTTTTATTGGCATTTTACTCATCTTTTGCGCTTAGAAATCAGATATTATCCCATATTCTGTGTTTTCCTTGTTTTCAAGAATAAATATTTGTATTAATTAATTTTGTGTTTTTAGGTGATAAATAAAGCTCGAAGAAACTAAGGAGCAAAAGAGCAGAAGAATTGGAGTCAAGCATCTATGGAGCAGATAGCCAAAGCCCGCGCGAATCGGTTGCAACCCAACACGGAAGACATGGGCTAAAGCTACCCACGACCCGGATCCGAGCCCGTCTCTTCTGAGACGTTGAGATTTATTTCTCCCTCATCCAACGGTCGCTGCCTCCACGTGCATCGAAGATCGCTGCTCTCGTGCAACACTAGATCACACCAAAACCGTCTACATCCCTGAGCCGTTCAGATCTCCATCAGCTCCATCCTACGCTCGCTAGGCCCTTCTCTTCAGTCCTTTGCTGCACCTGCTTTACACCGAATCAACCATACCCTATACCCCCCCATCGACAAACCCTATTCTCTTCATCTCCTTCTCTCACCTTCTTCTCTCCCGTCTCCATCAGAGCAGAGCTCTGCTCTTCCACAGACACCACCTCCACCTTCCCTGCCACAACCACCTCTTCCATCACCACCTCACCAACAACCCTCCGACGACACGGCGCCAACAACCACCCTCTCTAGCTTCACTTATCTCTCGCCTAGCCTCTCTCGAAACCCTAGAGGCTATGTAAGAGATAATTGAAACTAGGGTTTCGATCAATCAACCCCGACATGGAGTTAGAGACGATTAGACAAGAAGGAAGCTCGAGTCAGAGGCTATAAGAGTATGGGTACTTTATTTTGCATTTAATTTCTGTTTTAAAAAAGTAATTTAGGGTTTGGTTTGTTGAAGGTATTGCATGTATAAATAACAGTGAGTGGGGTGTTGTTAGGGCACGCCTGGATTAGCCAGAGCAGTCACTTTAGGTTTAATTTGTTTCATTTGCTGTTTTATCATGTTTTAATTTAGTGTGTTAGGGTTTCAATGAAACCCTAACTCCATGTTGTGTTAAACTCTGCTGAATGTTCTTGAAAGCTTAAATGTTATTAGATATGCTCAATTCTAACATCTCATCACTCTGCTCTCACTATACATTCCTTGTATGTATTGTAGTTGGACTAACATTGTAGTGAGAATGTTTGACTCATAGTTTCAATTATCAAATGCTAATTCCTTTGATTAGTTATACTTAATTAGATAACTAATGCTCGGGTTAGTACCCTTAGCTGATAAATTGAGTTATCTCCGGTGAAATCCTTTAGGTGATAGAGCTATTGATAAGATTGACACATTATCATCAACTGTCACATGAACAAGAAACTCAACTGAGTTGAGCACACAATAAGAGTTAGTGGTGGATTTGCAGACCCTAATATCCCCTCACTTTTTGCCTTAGCTTAGGTTCACACCATTTCAATTCAGCCGTATCGGCAAAACAAACATCTGTTGTCACTTGTTATCACTTGAAGTCAGTTTAGCATAGCCATAGATCATTGAAAGCACCCCTCGTATCTGTGGATCGACCCGTACTTTCCGCGTCTCCAATAGACGCCGTGCACTTGCGGTATAACCCGTAGGCCATAATTTACCCATCTTCGAGGCCTACCAAGTTTTTGGCGCCGCTGCCGGGGACTTGGCGTGTGCCCTGCTGATTATTGGTCTTGCTTAACTGATTTCCCTTTCACCCCTGTATATACGCCTTGTATTGTTATTTTCAACTCTGTTGTTACTTGCATCCTTTATTACTTGCATCTATTTGCATCTATTGTTGTTAATTTTTCAACCTTTCAGTCCATCTGTTAGAGCATCATTCATCTGTAATTTTCTTTTTTTGTTTAACTTAGTGTAATACAGTTGTTCTCTCTTTTGTTGCATCTTTATTGTTTTAGCATATTAGCTGTTATATTGTTTTAGCATATTAGCGTATTAGCTGGAGCTTAGTATAACCTGTTATTGCATTCCATTTTACACCCTGCATCTTGCTTTTTGATCTGAGTTATAGGTTTCATTGCCTTGTAGCTTAGTGTTAGTGTAACTTAGTTTGTTTAATCCATTGCATAGTTAATCCATACTTCTCTTCTTGCATTTTGTAGCTGTTACAACTATACATCTTGCATCTTAGTGTCATTAGTGACTTTTGTTCCCTGTGTCAGTCCAAGTTCCTCTCAGCTGGTCATCTGCCAGTGCAAGGAAAAGCTTGCACCTTGCACTGAGCTATAACTTGCAAGGAAAAGCTAGTCATTAGTGATATGCATCTTCTCTGCTATAACTTGCACCTTCTGGGACTGATATTTATTTGCTGAGTAAACAGTACTACCGCCTGTGCTGTGAGCACTGAGCCAACCTAAGAAAGGCAAGGAAACACAGAACTTAAGGTAAGCTCACCAAATGCAGTATTTTGTGAGTCTGTGGAGCATTGAATGATTGAACTATTGATGATAATATACCATGTATGCAACCTGAGCATGACCCTGTGACCTTGTGAGCTGTGAGTCTTAGCCTATTAAGATTGAGAATTGAGTTGTCATCTCCCCTGACTCCTTTGTGCTTAACTTTGTCACAACCTATTTTGCATACCTTGGCTTCAATGCATGATAACCTCGGCTGAGCATAGCCCATCTGCCCGAGCTCCAGCCCCTGAAATTTGTTGAGCCTCATTTGCAAACCTTGTTAAGCCAACTTGTTGTCAAACCAACTGAGCTTGTGAGCTATCTGCCCCTGGGTAACATATTGGCTAGATAGGTGGCTACTTATTTGCAACCTTGTTGAGCTTGTAAGCTATATGCCTTGTGAGTTCTGTGCATTAGTTATTGGCTGAATTAGCCATCTCTTCACTGAGAGGCCTGAGCTTTGACAAGGCCCGAGCTCAACTCCAGCCTCTCGAAGGCTGTGAGTTTGAGCTACGAGATACTCAGTAATTTGAATCAACTGGGTTGGTTGATATCAACTATCCCGTTGACTCCAACAACTCGAGCCTAACTCCATCCGCCCCGTAGTATGTGAGCATATATCCGTGAGAGCTAGTGACATGTGCAACCCTCCAGCCCCCTGAGGCTGTGTTGCGAATTGCTGACCAGTGTTGTGTTGTGCATAAGTCCTGTCTTATAAGCTGCCCTGTAATCTGTGCACACATTCAGTTCTTGCTTATCTTATACTCTTGCCAAACAGTGCTGTGAAAAACTGCAAAAATTGTTGAACTTGTTGAGCCATCTGCTTTGTGCAATTGTATGCATACATGTGTGCTTATGTGGTGACTTTGCTTGAACTGTATACTTGCTCACCTGACCTGTGCTGTGCACAGTAGTGTTACTCTGCCAATTTAAACTATGGTGTGCTGTGAACTCTTCAACAGCAACTGCCAGCATTTACCAGCACTTCTGTGTATTTCAGTTTTGTATTGGTGTTCATCCTTGTGGTTTTGCTTGTTTGCATTGTTCTGTGCAACACAACCAGAGGCTAGCCTAGCCAGTGCACACACTGAAAGCTTTGCACACACTGTGTAGCCCACATAACCTCGGGCTCACGTGAGTCAACCAAGCCCACATAAACCCACAAACTGGGCTGCATAAGCTGAAGCCCACTTACTGGGCCAACCATTCTGAATTTTCAGCCCATATCAACCCACATACCTGGGCTGAACCCTAAACAACTGAGCCCACAACTGTTGGGCTGTGCATATAACTGAACCCAACCTGGGCTGCCAAACCAAACTGTCAACTGGGCTCAATCCACTTCTGGGCTACACACTTTGCAACAAACCAAATTCCCACATAAACCAAAGCTCCCAACAAAACCAAATTCCCACACAAACCAAATCCCAAACAAACCAAATTCCCACATAAACCAAAGCCCATTTTCATGTTTCTGTACATTATCTTTTGGGTTGACCCTCAACTCTTTAGATTGTTAGTAAATTTTTGTATATAATTCAGTAGGACTTGTTAAATTTTTCTTTTCTTGAATCGGTTGAGTCTTCTTGCACATATATTATGCTAATCCGATATGATCTCCGTTGAGAATATTGGATTCTAGCCTTGACGAATGAAGCTCAACCTTGCTCCTGCCGACATCCAGATAATCTCTTCCCTTTTTATCTTATCAGCATAGTTCTCTCGGTATGTGATTTGTTTAAAATTTTTCTATATGTCGACACATTGAGGACAATGTTTGATTTAGGTTTGGGGTGCATTTGCATTTAGAGTTTTTAGTCTTTTATTTTATCTTTTAATTTTACATTTAGTCTTTTATTTTATCTTTTAATTTTACAAAAAAAAAAAAAAAAAAAAAAAAAAATTCAAAACTCTTTTTGTAAAAACCTCAAACTTTTAGAGATTTTAGAGTCACTAGCATGCTTCTAGCTATGTTTACATAGAGAATCTGACCGAAATAACAAAAGTTAGAAGTCTTAGGAAAACGCAATCGGGTTCCTTAGTTGATTAGAGCGTTAAAGTTGGATTTAACCATAAATAGGAGAAATAATTTATATTAGGTGAAAGAAATTGATTTTAGATATTCGGTAGTAGAATTGTGATCACCCATAGTGGAGACTACCCATTTTACATCAAGTGAGGCACCAACCTTCAATTTTTGCAACTTTCTAGAAAAGTGTTGTTTAGAGTGTGTGTCACCGTACGTAAATTCAAGTGAGGGTAGGAATGGTGAGCTACCCAACTTCGCACCAATTTCAGCACTACTTTTGATCTCTTGAGTGCTAGTTTTTGTCAATCATGAGGGTGACGTCTAAAGATGAAAACTCCTTCTAAATACCGATTTGCCGTTAGCATCACTCTCTCTCTCAATCAGCAAGACCCATAGAAACACATCATCGTCAACAAACGGAGCATCATCGAGAATATTGAAAGAAAAATTGATATAGTCCAAGGTTTATGTGCAACAAAGAAAAGAAAATAGGATGAGAATTAATAAAATTTATAAAATCAAGACAATACAAGTTGTGGAAAAATTGAGTGATAAAGTCCTTTGTCCATGGAGTTAGTTGTTTCATTATTTGTATTTTTATTTTCACTTATTTTAAAAAAAAAAAAAAAAAAAAAAAAAAAATCAAAAAAATTAAAAATCAAAAAATATTGTAGTTTATTTTTGCTACCACCATGGTAAAGAAGAATTTAAAAAGAAAAATCCAAACAACAAGGAATTTGAGTAGAAAAGTTAAAAATTGTTAAGTTTTGGTGAAGTTTAGAAGTTAAGTCATCAACATTTGAAGACCGAAGATTGAAGACGTTTCTATGGTTCTTATGAGAGATTGATGTTAATTGCCGATCGGGTGAAAAGGTAGTGAGTACTCCCACCCCTTGCTAATGGTTGATTTCCTTTCTTAGAGATCATCGAAGAAGATTCTTTTTGTCCACACTTCGTGGAGTCTCAGTTTTATTTCGGAAGGTTATCCTTCTTACCTACAACGTGTGCGGGATTTCTCTCTTTACTCTGCTGCACACATGAGAGACTAAAAAAGCGATCTTTTTGAGTGCAATTATCATAAAACCCTAATGGTGAGGCAGAAGTTGAGACTTATGATCACAATCGAATCCGAATTCTTTCATATGGTATGGTTACTTCTCGCTAGGCACTTAAGGATGAGAAGGCGTTCTTCGATAGTTCTAACTTCATGTTACTAGCATGCGAAACTCTATGTCCTCATAGCTTCTTGGAGGCTTGAGACTCTTTTACACTGAAGTTGGAGAAGGTTTTGTGGGTACACCTCTGGTAAACCCTCACGAGACTATAACTCGTCCACTAGGGACACCTAGGGGTTTAAAGGCTTAGTGCATATGCTAAATGCATTCGAGAGACTGCGACGGGGTATAGTTAGGATTTCCTAATTTCTGTTTCACTTGAGGACAAGTAAAATTCAGGTTTGGGGGTATTTGATGAGTGCCAAATAGTGCATATTTATTGTAGGATCAGAATATCGCGACAACAACTCTACGCGAAGACAATGGATAACAACACTGCGAATGAGTCGCAGAGGGTTAAGTATGAATGACGCACTGGATGACGGTAGGAAGATATGAAATCGGCGAAAGGTAAGAAGCGTCGCGAATACGAATACTTGTACGCCTGCGACACTTCGCGAGATATTCCCGAAAATAAAGGACAGCTTAGCTGTCATTCACTATGTATTACCCTATATAAAGGGATGAGTGAATCTATTGTAGGGAGAGGTCTCTTTGGATTGGAGAGCAAGTCATTAGGAGAGAGAAAGAGAGAGAATTTTGTAAGTTCTTAAGTGTAATTCTATTTTCCTGTGTAAAGATTCAAGAAAGTTATTAATTAACATTCATAATTGTTCATCTATTATCTTTTGAATGGATTAGTTTAACAAAATATAGTGAGGGGTGTATTGTGGGATTTCTGCAACTACATATTGGCGCTAGAAACAGGGACAAGAAAGAAAGAAGGCAATAAGAATCATTTAAATCAAGGAAATGAAAGAAAAAGACAATGTTAAATTAGATGAGGCAAAGGAGAAAGATATGGAGTACAATTCGGGCACCAAGATAATGATCGATGAGTTTCATGAAAATATCAAAGGAAGAATACACAAGCGGGATTTTGAAGGAAAGAAAATCACGAGATAGAGAGGTAACGGTGCCTTTAGAAGAATGGGAAAAGCAAAAGATAACATTCACTGACTTTCGAAATATCCAAAGAAAATTTGAATCACACATCTCCTTTGGTAATTACCATAAACGCGTGCAAAGGAGAAGAATTAATAAAGGCAACGCAAACATGGATGATAAATAGAACTTTAATCGATACGGGAGTTTGGTGAATATTATGTTTTATCATGCTTACGAGAAGATGGGATATAAAGATAAAGAAATGATTCCCACGGCCTACAACGTCCATGGTTTTGGTAAATCCGTAACAAAGGTTAAAGGAGAAGTAAAAATACGAATTCTGTTGGGAGACATCGAGGCACGAGTAACCTTGTGTGTAGTAGATATGGAATCGCCATACAATATATTGCTAGGGAGACCATGGGTACATGCAATAAAAGCAGTAGCATCAACATTTCATCAATGTATCAAATTTCCCACACCAACTGGAATCGGCGAAATTAGAGGAGATGTGGATAAAGGAAGAACATGTTATCAAATGGAAATAAAATATCATGAAGAGCAAGCAAAGAAGCGAAAATATCGCGAGAAAAGCGGCGAGCGAGTTAAAAAGGAAGAAGAATTTAGAGTTTACATGATAAGAGCAAAGGAAGGAAAAGGGATACCTAGCGAGATTTCGGGAGAAGAAAATGAACTCGCGAAAGAGTTGAAAGGACCAACCCCTATGGGAGAGCCGCAAGCTAGTTACGTCGCGCAGAGCAAACGAAAGAAGTGAATGTCGGAACTAATGAAGAGCCCAAAATGTTGAAAATTGGGACCAAAGTATGGAAGCGGATGAGGAAAAAGGGGATGTAGAGTTCTTTGCGAGACTACAAGGATATCTTCGCGTGGAACATGGATGATATGCCGGGTATAGATCCATCGATAGCTTGTCACAAATTGGAAATAGATAAAAGGGTGAAGCCGTTCAAGCGAGAGAATTAGAAAAATCGCAACTGACTTATCACCCCCAAATAGAAGAAGAATTACGAGAAAATGCTAGATGCGAGGAATCATCGGAGCCAAGCAAAATATCCTGAATGGATAGCAAATATGGTTATAGTCCCAAAGAAGAAAAAGGGGATAAGGATTTGCATAGATTTCTTGATTTAAACAAAGCTTGTCCTAAAGATAGTTTTCCATTACCGGATATCCCACAACTAGTCGAATCAGCGACGGGGAATGAAAGAATATCATCTACGGATGGGTATAAAGGTTACAAACAGATTCCTCTCGCCGAGGAAGACCAAGAGCATATCTTGCTTTTTTTCGCTCCAAGGGGGTTATATTGTTATACGAAAATGCCATTTGTTTTACGAAATCTTTGGAGCAACGTACCAAAGAATGGTAGAAGAAGTGTTCGCGGAATGGATACATAAAACACTGGAGGTATACGTAGATGATATGCTCGTAAAAAGTAAGAAAGCAGAAAACCATGTACAAGATCTGAAAGAAATTTTGAACAGATGAGGCGATTCAACATCAAAGTAAATCCCGAAAAATGTACCTTTGGAGTGGCATCGGGAAAATTTTTGGGTTATATAGTATCAAAGGAAGGAATACAAGTCGACCCGGAGAAAGTGAAAGCAGTTCGCGATATGCCAACACCTGCGACAATAAAGGATATCCAGAAGCTGAATGGGTTGTTAGCGTCGCTAGGAAGATTCATTTCGCGATCATCTGATAAGTGCAAGCATTTTTTCAGCATCTTGAAAAAGGGATCGAAATTTAAATGGACAGACGAATGTGAAAAGGCTTTACAAGGAATTAAAGAACATCTAATGGAAGTATCCATTATGCAAAAAGCAGAACCAGGAGAGGAATTGTTGGTATATCTTGCGACAACGTCGCATGCGTTAAGCGCAGTGTTGCTGCGAATAGACGCTGGAGTAGAAAAACCGATTTATTATATCAGTAAAACTTTTAATGCCGCAGAAAGGAATTATTCGAAGATTGAAAAACTAATCCTAGCGTTAGTCTACGCAACATTTAAGCTTCGCATATATTTTCAAGCACATACTGTCAGGGTGGTAACAAAAGTACCAATCGAATCAGTAATGAAAAACTCAAAAAGATCGGGAAGAGTAGAAAGGTGGAATGCCCAAATAAGTCATTATAAACTCCAATATGAAATATTGTCTTCAACCAAGTCACAGGTAGTCGCAGACTTTTTGGCAGAATTTCCTTTGGAGGAAGATGAAGTAGTGGATGAAATGATGGATGTAGAAGAAGAGCATGGAGACCCAAATGATTTGTTAACTGAACCGGATAGGTGGGAAATATTGGTAGACGGATCATCAAATGGAGAAGGTAATGGAGTGGGAATTGTTGTGATTTCGCCAGAAGGCAATAAATTAGCTTTCTCTTTTAGATTGGAGTTTGAATCCACTAATAATGAAACGGAGTATGAAGCCATAATACATGCTTTGCGATTCGCGATAGAAATGAAGCTAGAAAATGTGAGGATTACCAGTGATTCGCAGTTGGCAATTCGCCAGATAACAGAGAAATACGCTACAAATGAGCCATCTTTGCAAAAGTATAGAAAGCTTGTCGAGGAATTATCAGCACAAGTACCAAAAATGAGATGGAGGCATATATCAAGGAGAAATAAAGACTCATGCAGACGCTTTTGCCTTTATATCAAGCATGATGACCAGACCCCATTGCGAGGAATATCAAAATACAAACACTTTTGGCACCATCAATTAATAAAGAAGAAGGGCAAGAAGCAGATGCAATGTTAGTAGAAGACATACCACAATGTCGCGATATTCTGATGAAAGGGGAGACACCAAGAAAGGGGAGACACCAAGAAATAGATTAGAAGCACACAAATTAAAAAGCCGTGCAACGAATTATGAATTAAGAGATGGTGTGCTTTATCGGCGATCTTTTGATGGACCTTCACTTCGATGCTTAGCAAGGGAAGAGGGAGAAATCATATTGAAGATGTTGCATAGCGGAGATCTTGGAAATCATAGCGGTGGAAGATCTTTAGCGTATAAAGCAAAAATGCAAGGATATTCGGGCCGTATATGCATGAGGACGCGAGAGCGATGTCAAGACGCTGCGAAGAATGTCAAAGACATGGGAAGAAAATACATGCACACAGGGCACCATTAAATTCTTCTAAGAGTGTGTGGCCTTTTGGAAAGTGGGGTTTAGATATCGTGGGACGTTTTTTACGAGAACAGGCGGAGAAGATACTTAATTGTCGCAACGGATTATTTCACAAAATGGGCGAAGTGAAAGCGGTACAACACATTCGCGACAAAGATATTTTTACTTTCATATTCGAGAATATTATATGCAGATTTGGGATTCCCTAGTACAGTTGGTATCGATAATGGGAAACAATTCGAAGGGCAAAACATAGAGCTGTTACTTAATGCATTTCAAATAAAATGTGGGAAATCGACTCCACTATATCCGCAAGCTAACGGTCAAGGCGGAGGCAACAAATAAAACAATTGCGGATATATTGAAGAAGAAGTTAGAAGGATACAATAGAGGATGGTGCGAACAAGTACCCAGCGCAAAAGTATGGGCATACAATACAACAAGAAGAGAAGCTACTTTGGAATGTTACCTTTTTGCTTAACATATGGAGTTGAAAGCTGTACTCCCAACGAAGTCATGATCCCGACAACTAAAAAAGAAGTTTGGGAGAAAAATCTTAGTGCAGGAAACATTCTAATCAAGTTGGACGAATTAGAAGAGAAAAGGGAGAAGGCGTTACGACACATGGAGAATTATCAACGAAGATTAGCCAGAGAATATAACAAGCGTGTGAAGATACGTGAATTTCAACCGGGGGACCTGGTATTGCGAGAGACACCAATATATCAGCGAGAAAATGGAGGCAAGTTTGGCGAGAAAATGGGATGGACCTTATATTATCAAAGAAGTAGTTGGTACGAAAGGGCTTATAGATTGATGGATCCCTGAAGGTAAAGACATGGGACAAAGATTGGGCAAGCAGTGGAACAGATTATATCTAAAGAAATATTACCCATAAAAGTGGGTCAGATGAAGTACTTTAATGCAAGATATCTGAGAAAATCAATAAAATTCAAATCAAAATATCAGCGAATGTCTCGCAAGCAGAATGGCAAGAAATAACGGATGAATGAATGAATAAACATGATCGAATGAATGGGACGAACCTTTATGGCGTACACCCTAGTTCGCGAATTACATTTCGTAAGAGGCAAATGTAAGACCTAAAGTGCGTCATATAAGGGGGTATCTCTTAACATGGCTCGGGGAAAAGGTTACACCGCCCCGGAACACGGGTCATGCAAATTTGGGGCCCATGAAAGCCTATCCGGAGGAGATACCTTGGATTCCCAACTATATATGTAGGTTATACAGTTGGGCGACCGAGGGTCTCTTTCAAGGAGTCGGCGTATGATCAAGGCGCCGAGGTACCCGGTTGAGTCAAGAGTGCGGGGAGCATGGAACTTCCTTACCACTCTTGACAAGTCTTGGCGCACGTTGCACTCGGCCGAAGAAAACTCCACTTAGGGTGCAGCCTTGTAACCATAAACTCTATAGGTATAAGGGATAAGAGGCTTCGAAAACAACTGGTTGTTGTTAAGATCGGATGGGAGGAGCTAGCCTTGTATGGCCGATGTACGCCTCCTTGAAGGGGCAACCGGGGGAGGTGATAAGGGCGGCACCCTCCATTAGGGAGCTGATAAGTGCCAAAGACGCAAATGTCACGAGGCTTTGTTTCCGCAAGAAAACTTAGGCTTGTCATATTTGTGCAATGATCCTACAGAGGCAATAATACTAACGCGAGGGTAAGACGAGATCAATGGGTCCTTACATGCAAGTGTAAAGACGTCCTGCGATTTCGTCGCAAGACGACAATGTCACGGGGCTTTATTTTCGCAAGAAAATTTAGGCCTGTCATAGTGTCGCAAGCAAAATATCTGCGAGAGGCAAAAATACTTGACAAATGATAAGACAAGGTCAATGGGTTTTTACATGCAAGTGTAAACGTCCTGCGACCTTGTCGCAATAAAGGGTGGCAGAGTGAGACATTTAATTAGGAAGGTCAAACTTAGAAGACCATCAAAAATGATAAGGCAAGGTCAATGGGTCAGTACATGAAAATGTAAAGGCGGCCTGCGATCTTGTCGCAATGAGAAGAAATAAAGTGAAATTCCTAATTGGGATGATTTTACTTAACAAAGGAATCAATAAGCGAACATGCTCGCGAGGATATGTTCAAACATCTTAAATAAGACAAAAAGGAGAAAATAAGGGGGTTACTCGATCAACGACTTAATCCTTACAAACAAAAAGAAGTTTTGACAAAGTACAAAGAAAGTTTAATTCTCTACATCAATATTATCAACTACGAGAGGATGGTTGAGATCTTTCACTTTGCCTTTATCAGCTTCACCTTCTGGTCGGTGGTGGATTTTCACCAGAAATGTTTTCAGCACCTTCATTTTCGCCAGCAGATGGATTTTCATCAGAAATTTTTTTAGTCGGATCTTTGTTGATAACTTCAATATTAGCGATATCTTCGCCGCTTTCATAGTCATAATCACTGTCAGGAGAATCAGGGACTTCATCATCACTTACTTCCAAAGGATCAACATGAATAGGATCAAGGGACTTAGACAATAAAATCTCATTCACAAGAACTTGACCTTGAGGGTGACGAAGCAACGCCTTTTGACGATTCTTACTATCTATGTCTTTCAGGTAAGACATATAATCAAATCTTCGTTCTCGCACGGTCGCGAGAACGAGCAAGAGAGGCGGCGAGTAACCCATTTTCTTTGCGAATCCTAGAGTAATCGATCCGAGAGTGGAGATAGTAGAGCGAAGTTTCTTCTCAGAGTCTGCATAACAAGTGCACAAGATTAAAGATAATTAAAGATTTTTAGAATAATTAATGGATTAAGATAGTCAAATAATATGACTACCTTCCTCCTGAGAAGTAAGATGCTTTGAATTAAAGCCGCAAAATTATTCCCCAAAACAGTCCATGGCATCATCAAATGTATCTCCAACTAGGCCTTTCAATCGAGATCGTAAGCTTTTTTCATTCGAAACAAGTATAGAATTCTCGGTCATAAGAGTACTGATTGGATTTTTCTAATTTGGAACATTGATCCTTGAATTGGTTTGCTTTTAGACTCAAGGTTATTCTACCCGAATAAGTTTATCTCATTCGGCGATAATTTCTCCAAGTTGCTTTTTCAAGGAATGAATAGTTTGTTCTTGTTCTTCACGTAATTTTCGACAAGCATCATATTCTTGCGAATAGGTCGCGACCTTGTTTAGCAGAGATCGCTTTTCTGAGAAAGGGTCCCATTCTCATACGATAAAGTTCCCAACTCCAAATTAGCCTTAGTCAAAGAGTAAGAAAGGCGAGATAAGTCTTTACTTAATGAGTCTTGTCTGTCGAATTAAATCAAAGTTTTCTTTAGACAAATTATCTATTTGATGAACAAACATATGTATGAAGATTATTTAAGATGTTATATTGCTCCACCAAGCATCTCTTTCAACTCGAACCTCTTCAACAGTTGATTCCAACCGATATATCTCCATTATTCGTTTCGGTTTAGAGCTTAAAGGGCGAACAAAAGTTTAAGTTGTAAAAAAAAAAAAAAAAAAAAAAAAAAAAAAAAAAAGGGCTTGAGGAAGAAGTATACCTTTTAGCTCTTCATTCTTCTTGCGAAGATTATCACGATCTAGTGAGAGGTTGTGAAATTTTGATTTTCAAGATGGAGATTATTGCATTTAGCAGTCATAGCTTGAAGATCGTTTTTCAAAGACATTAATTTCTTGAACCAAGGATGCTTGCGAGATCCTATCGGGACCAATATGTTTACTTAGAATCTCGCAGACATCGATTTGACAGATCAACGAAGTCTTCTTGGCATCATTCACAAGGTCCGAGAGAACTTTGAAAGCCACGTCTATTCCTTCCAAATTTTGCGGTAAGAGGGATTTGCTCGGGAAAGAAGGAACATGATTTAATCATTCTTCGCCAAAGGAACATCATGAGAAGGGGAGATTTCGGGAAAGGTAGTGGTTGGAGGAACGACTGGGACATTGATGATAGGAGAAGGGATAAGTTCATTTGTAGTAGGATTATTATGAGGAACCTGATCTATAAGGAGTTGAGGCATAAGAATATTGTCATTTGTGACAAGATTGTCTTGCGATGATTTCGCAACAGGAGAAGAAGGTGAAAATGAGGGAAAAGGAACATCAGGAGTAACAGGTTTAGGGTGGCGAGATCTTTTGGGAGTCTTGTCAATAGTATTGTCATCCTGCGAATGACAAATTAAGTAAGAAACAGAGGCAACGATATTGCTCTTAAAAAGCGAATACTTCTTTAAAATACCTTATCGCTCGCAGGCTTTCTTTTGGAAACGGTATGTTTAGCTTGCGAAGAGGACTTTGGTGGCAAGGTGGATTCATGTTGAGAAGTTGGTTTTGGATTTGTGAATCCAGAGAGAGAAGGGGGTTCTTCACGGTGAATTTGGTGTTGGGTTTGTTCTTGCTGAAACAAAAATGGCAGAAAAAGATTAAAAGGAATAAGATAATCTCAAAAAGGGAAGTTAATCACATAATCAATCAATCATATAATCAATCGAATCTAGCAAGATTAACCAACCTGGATGCCATGGAAATGATAGCAAATAAGAAATAACAGAAGGATGATGAAGACGATATTGAAGAAGAATAACAGAAGAGCAGTTGCAGACGATAAAGGAGATGAAATAGAAGGAAAGAAGTGTTCTTCACAAAAGACTCTCCTATAAATAGGAAAGAAAGTGTTATGACCGGATAACATTAAATGTACCGGTAAAAAAGAATGGTTTTAAACACGTGTAAACGGTCATTCCTAAATTCACGGAATCATACTGAAGAAGATTTTCAGTGGAAAATGAACGATCGCGACAAAGAATTCGGATATCGCACAACATAAGGAAACATAAAGAGAGGCGAGAAGATGTAATATTCGGGTATTGCACAGCATATTTTCTTATCATATGAGACTCAATTATTTTCCTAACTCGCGAGGAGAGATTGCAAAATCCATTGTTCTCCATAACCCATGAGGCAAGGAATGATATTTCATACATACTTCTAAAAACTTCGGAACTTCGCCAAAGAATAGAGGCAAGTACGTACTTTTCAAGTCCAATATTCTTTCGCTCGTTCCTTCATCAATAAAAATCAGAGACTACAACAACAACGAATTTTTTCTTAAAAATCGCTCTCCAAGCAATGTTCAAGAAAAAAGAGGCAAGATGTAGGATCAGAATATCGCGACAACAACTCTACGCGAAGACAATAGATAACAACACTGCGAATGAGTCGCAGAGGGTTAAGTATGAATGACGCACTGGATGACGGTAGGAAGATATGAAATCTGGCGAAAGGTAAGAAGTGTCGCGAATACGAATACTTGTACGCCTGCGACACTTCGCGAGATATTCCCGAAAATAAAGGACAGCTTAGCTGTCATTCACTATGTATTACCCTATATAAAGGGATGAGTGAATCTATTGTAGGGAGAGGTCTCTTTGGATGGGAAAGCAAGTCATTAGGAGAGAGAAAGAGAGAGAATTTTGTAAGTTCTTAAGTGTAATTCTATTTTCCTGTGTAAAGATTCAAGAAAGTTATTAATAAACATTCATAATTGTTCATCTATTATCTTTTGAATGGATTAGTTTAACAAAATATAGTGAGGGGTGTATTGTGGGATTTCCTGCAACTACATTTATACACCTTTTTATTGGCATTTTACTCATCTTTTGCGCTTAGAAATCAGATATTATCCCATATTCTGTGTTTTCCTTGTTTTCAAGAATAAATATTTGTATTAATTAATTTTGTGTTTTTAGGTAATAAATAAAGCTCGAAGAAACTAAGGAGCAAAAGAGCAGAAGAATTGGAGTCAAGCATCTATGGAGCAGATAGCCAAAGCCCGCGCGCGAATCAGTTGCAACCCAACACGGAAGACATGGGCTAAAGCTACCCACGACCCGGATCCGAGCCCGTCTCTTCTGAGACGTTGAGATTTCTTTCTCCCTCATCCAACGGTCGCTGCCTCCACGTGCATCGAAGATCGCTGCTCCCGTGCAACACTAGATCACACCAAAACCGTCTACATCCCTGAGCCGTTCAGATCTCCATCAGCTCCATCCTACGCTCGCTAGGCCCTTCTCTTTAGTCCTTTGCTGCACCTGCTTTACACCGAATCGACCATACCCTATACCCCCATCGACAAACCCTATTCTCTTCATCTCCTTCTCTCACCTTCTTCTCTCCCGTCTCCATCAGAGCAGAGCTCTGCTCTTCCACAGACACCACCTCCACCTTCCCCGCCTTTGACCACCTCTTCCATCACCACCTCACCAACAACCCTCCCGACAGGCGCCAACAACCACCCTCTCTAGCTTCACTTATCTCTCGCCTAGCCTCTCTCGAAACCCTAGAGGCTATGTAAGAGATAATTGAAACTAGGGTTTCGATCAATCAACCCCAAAGATGGAGTTCGAGATGATTAGACAAGAAGGAAGCTCGAGTCGAGGCTATAAGAGTATGGGTACTTTATTTTGCATTTAATTTTGTTTTAAAAAAGTAATTTAGGGTTTGGTTTGTTGAAGGTATTGCATGTATAAATAACGGTGAGTGGGGTGTTGTTAGGGCACGCCTGGATTAGCCAGAGCAGTCACTTTAGGTTTAATTTGTTTCATTTCTTTGTTTTATCATGTTTTAATTTAGTGTGTTAGGGTTTCAATGAAACCCTAACTCCATGTTGTGTTAAACTCTGTTGAATGTTCTTGAAAGCTTAAATGTTATTAGATACGCTCAATTCTAACATCTCATCACTGCTCTCACTATACATGCCTTGTATGTATTGTAGTTGGACTAACATTGTAGTGAGAATGTTTCGGCTCATAGTTTCAATTATCAAATGCTAATTCCTTTGATTAGTTATACTTAATTAGATAACTAATGCTCGGGTTAGTACCCTTAATGATAAATTGATTTATCTCCGGTGAAATCCTTTAGGTGATAGAGCTATTGATAAGATTGACACATTATCATCAACTGTCACATGAACAAGAAACTCAACTGAGTTGAGCACACAATAAGAGTTAGTGGTGGATTTGCAGACCCTAATATCCCCTCACTTTTTGCCTTAGCTTAGGTTCACACCATTTCAATTCATCCGTATCGGCAAAACAAACATCTGTTGTCACTTGTTACCACTTGAAGTCAGTTTAGCATAGCCATAGATCATTGAAAGCACCCCTCGTCTCTGTGGATCGACCCGTACTTGCCGCGTCTCCAATAGACGTCGTGCACTTGCGGTATAACTCGTAGGCCATAATTTACCCATCTTCGAGGCCTACCAGAGGTCTTTTGGATTGGAGGGTAAGTCATTAGGAGAGAGAAACAGAGAGAATGTTTATAAGTTCTTAAGTGTAATTCCATTTTCCTGTGTAAATATTTGAAGAAAGTTATTAATAAACATTCATAATTGTTCATCTATTATCTTTTGAATGGATTAGTTAAACAAAATATAGTGAGGGGTGTATTGTGGGATTTCCTGCAACTACACATGGAATTCATTGATCATTGTTTTTGTGATCGATTTACACTCCAACCTTTTGTTAAATTTCCTGATTCTAGTTTTCTCTATTTTTACTGATTTATCCACTTGTTTTATCATTTTCTTGATTTGAACAACCTTGATAACAATCTTTAATCTTTTCCTTCAATCCTTCCATGTTTCTAGCGCCATTATGTAGTTGCAGGAAATCCCACACTACACCCCTCACAAGAATCCACACAATCAAATCATTTTAAGATGAACAATTATAATTTTTATTGATCAACTCCAAAAATGTTACAAGATGAAAAGGAGGTAAACTAAAGAATTACAACCACTCTAAACTTTCTCTCTCTTAATGACTTGCTCAACACTCGAAAAATATCTCTCTCTCTCTCTCTCTAAAGTCTACTCGGCCCTTTATATAGGACATTACATAGTGGATGACAGCTAAGTTGTCCTTTATTTTCGGATCTGGCTTGCGATATCCTCGCAAGTATATACATGCTAAATCTCGCGATACTCCTCGATTTCTCTACATATTCATATCTTTCGTGTATTTAGGTTGTCGTCATTAGGGCTGCACATGGGCCGGTACGGTACGGGTTTTCCCAATTCCCGGTCCCCCACTGCTAGTTACCGGTTCTATATTCTGGTACTTGTACCTGTACTCGTTCCCAGATTGTACCTGTCCCTGTAGTACCGGCCCGGTTCAAGGCCGGTACCGGGTTTTTACCTGCAATATTTCATACAACAATTTCATACAATAACTCTGAACTCATACAAATAACCAACAAAAGTTTGAAAATACTTGTTCTTAATACATTTACCACTTATGTTCTTAAGACAAGTTTAAAATGAGTTTAAGTACTTAAAGAAGTTAAGATGGAAGTTCAACATTAAAAGTTAAAAAAGTAAATTTCAACCCAAAATAAACAGTAAAGTACTAAAGTGTTCAACACTTCCAAAATTCAACTAAAAAACAGTAAAATTCAACACTTCCAAAGTTCCACTTCTATAATTCTACTCCATATTCCACTGATTCAGGGGCTGCTACAAGGAATGAACTTCGAGCATCATTCGAGAGGATCTGTCAGAGGTCCCAATATGGCTGCAACAGGCATGAAAGAAGGAAATTTATTAGCAAGAATGCAAGTACTACTAAATAAAACCAAAAAGAAAAGAACTAGTATATTACCGTATTCATCATCAGCGTTATCATCAGGCACATAATCAGCTAGAAGATCAAGAGCAATAGGTTTTAGTAGCCAACTTTGTGTACAAAGCAAAGCCTCAACTGTCCTAGTAGATAAAGAAGCTCTCCATTGAGTAAGCACGCGCTTCCCGGTGCTAAATGCTGTTTCAGAGGCAACTGAAGACACAGGCATGGCTAGTATGTCTCTTGCCATCATTGATGATTATCTTGTACTTGCTAGCATTAGCCTTCCACCAATCCAATATGTCAAATAGGTCATCATCGTTTCCATCTACCAGATCCATCAAGTACCTATCCAGCTCTGTCGTTCTTGCTTCCTCAACACAACTTGGGCTTTGCCAATGCCTTCTCTTCCTTGACTGAATTCTAGCCAGCAAACCTTGTCCAAGCAAATCACGAACTGGCTCAGCAGCTACCTGAGCAAAAATAGATGAACCCTCCTCATGAACAGAATACACCAATTTATACTCTTCAAAGAGTTCCTTAAATTCTCGTTTCACTTTTCTCATAACTCTTTCAACCTCATACTGATTGTTCTCAAATAAACAGTTGAGAGTAAATTCCAGACCCTTCTCTTTCTCTCTTGGATCCAACAAATGCGCAAAAAAACATGGCAGAATTCATGGTTTCATAAACACCCCATTACTTATGGTATTTAGCAAACATAAGACGAGACATACGTGCTATAAAAGGATCTGATGCTACATTATTTCTAAAGTCAACTAATTGTTCATGGATGAGTAACAATTCCCATAAAAAAGTATGAGTAGTGACTTGTTCCGAAGCAGAAAATCTGACAGTAGCATCGAAGAATACCTTTAAGCATTTCACAAGACCTCTAGCATATTTCCAATCTTCCTCATAAGGAGCATGTAGACGAGGCAGCTTCTTCTTCTTCGTCTCTGCCTTGTTCTTTCCTTTTGGATCTTCAAACTCTTCCTCTTCTTCAGTCTCTTCACACTCTTCTTCTTCTTCAATATCCTCAACCACTTCTTCACTAATATCCTCAGCTATAGCTCTATCAACATCTTCATCCGTAGGTAAAACAGAATCCTTTACTTCTTCAAAGATAAACTTCTTTTGGAATTCCTTATCATACTTTTCTAACCTTTTAAAAACCTTCTCATATCTTTTAGCAACATTTAACATCAAGTAAGTGCTATTCCATCTGGTGTATACATCTAATATCATACCTTTCTTACAATCTATCTTTTCTAGGGCAACACATTGTCTAAATTTACTAAGCCTAGCAGGAGAACCAAGAACATACTTAACAACTGACCTTATCCTTCTAACTGACTGATTAAAGAGACGAACTGCATCCTTTATAACAAGAGCAAGAACATGGGCTGCACACCTCACCTGAAAAAAGAAGCATAAATAAGAAATCAAAATCAATTTGAGATTTTATAAGCAAAACAATCACCTATGCTATGATGCAGAAGTAGTACTAATGACAATAATACAGTGCAACAGAAGTCCAAAAGATAACCATATTCAACTGTTTAAAACAACGAAATGAATTCAAAACAAGAAAGGAAATTACATGTAAATATTTGGCTCTAATCGAGAATTTGTCCAACCAATAACACTTTGTTTAGATAATCAATTGCAACTTTGTTGGCACTCACATTATCTAGATTAACTCCAAATACATCTTCTAACCCCAATCTAACAAGCACTTCTCAAGCATCTCACCAATTGCAACACTGTGTGCCCATCAACTTGTCTAAACATTATTATTCTCTTTTGTAATTTCCAGTTATCATCAATAAAATGAACGGTTACACACATAAAATTAAAGTTGTTTGGGGAAGTCCAAGTGTCTGTTGTCAAGGATACCCTCGCTTCGACTTTGAGAAGTAAGTTTTCATATTATCCTTCTCTACTAAATACAGTTCCAACATGTCCCTATAAATTGTCATACGGCTCGGCACCTTGAATCTTGGTTCTGCCACTTGCATTAGTGCCACAAACCCTGAACCTTCTACTGACTCAAAGCTTGTTCATCCTTGATTATCCACTCAACAAGATCCCTTCTCAACTTAGCATAACTATAAGTGTAACCAACTAGTTTACCATCCACACCAGGTTTCGGAGGAGGCATCAACAGAGTTTGTTGTACCTTTTCTTTCTTTCTGTCAGGATTCCTAGGGCATCTATTCAAGTGTTTCCATAAACCAGAAGTACCATGTATATTATGTTGTGCAGCATACTTGTTCTTGCAATGCTTACATCTAGCAAATTTCTCATCAATCCTAGTAAAAGAATTCCATACTGCATATCTCACTTTGCCTTTTTGTTTGTCTTCACCATCTTCAGCTATACTAGTTGGTGTGCCTTCAGTTTGTGGTGTCTGAGAGGAAGGTTGATTAGATGATGATCCTACTTAAATTTGTTGAGTTGCAGCTGGTGTGCCTTGAGATGAGTTACTTGCATCCATCTACAAAATCAAAATAATTTAACATTCAGTTAGAACTTAGAAGTACAAAGACTGCAACATACATTTAAGTTAACAAAAATATCTAGCAAGGCACATGCTAATTAGTACGCATATGCACGGTGCACCTTATCATCCTGAGCACACTTAATCAAACAAATTTAATCACCATTGGCTTATCGATTCATAAAACATCTTATTATCACAAGATTCATCCAAAGATAAACACATCACGAGTTACAAATGACTTTGAACTAGCATCATCCATTATAAACACACCCAAAAGTATCACTCTGCAATAAGTAATGTAGTTGCAGGAAATCCTACACTACACCCCTCACAAGAATCCACACAAATAAGACATTTGAAGATGAACAACTATGATTTTTTATTGATTAATTCCTTGAATGTTTACAAGATAAAATGGAAAAGAGCTAAAGAAATTACAATCACTATAAACTTTCTCTCTCCTAATGACTTGCCTAACACCCGGCAAAGATCCCTCTCAACAGTCCTGCTCAACTCCTTATATAGGGTATTACACAATGGATGACAGCTAAGCTGTCCTTTATTTTCGGGAATGACTTGCGAAATATCGCAGACGTTCAAATATATACTCTCGCAAGTTTCCTAAATCTCGCTAAGTCTTCACATCTTTCTCGTGTTTTTGGCTGCGAGTCATTCATTGCGTCATTTATATTACTCATTTGCGACACTTTCGCAATATCGTCGTTTATTAATCTCGCGAGGCATTGTTGTTGCGATATTCTGATCCTACATCTTGCCTCTTCTCATGTCTTCTCTGCGAAGAAGAGAATGTCATGAGAATTAGTATTTTTGAAATGCCTCAACGGTTCATCTTTATCTGTTATGATCCCGTACTTTTACACATAATTTATTACACATGTTTCTTCTTCCGCTCTTTTCTTGACACGTCTCTTTCAACCGTCTTTTCTTGACCATTCACGTCTCTTCTCGCATTAAATGCATTTATCTTCTCGAGAATTTTTCTCTATTTATAGTTTTCTCACCTTCATCTTCTTTTTTTTACTTTCTCTCTGCAAATCCTCTTCAATTCTTCTCCTCCGCCATTCACGTTCCTGCTACTGTAAATCTTTCTTTTCTTCTTTCTTTTGATCTTTAACTTTCTAATCATTCCCATATTCTGAGAATGGCTCCACTAGTAGTAAATATGAAACTCTCTTGGGTGAGACTCAAAAGAATTTACAAGAAAAGGGTTTCACCTTGTCCACCATTCCCAATCAAGAATCTTCATCTATTCTTTCGCAAAATTGTTTCTTGATCATCATTGTGATGATCAGAAAATCATAATCTCGCTAGGTCAACTCCTCGCAGGTCTTCCCATTCCTCTCTACAATCCCGAACTACCCTTGTTCTATGAAATTCTTGCTCATGAGAAATTCTCGCGAGCTATTTATCAATTAAGCGGTGATTGCATCCGTCTAATGCTTGAATTCGCCAATCGTGGCGCTGGTAAGGGATCTCTATATTCGATAACGTCGAGAGATCCTAAATTCGCAAACTTAGAGATAGTCTCGAAAAGTACTCGGTAGAAAACTTTTTGAAACTTATGAAGTGATAAATATGAAGAATGATAAATCTCGTTGGGGTGCTCGATTGAAAAGAAAAGAGGACGTTCGACGATAAGATACTCATGTTAGATATTGATTGGCACTCTGGCAAGAACAATGTTCCTCGCTATTCTAAAGATGAGAAGTGGTGTGTCTTTCCGCTATTTTTGAACGGACCTTACATTTCAGGTTCCAATATACTCCCTGCGAATCTCGCAAACTATCATCCTTGGGTATTTAATTGGCCCGAGAAAGCAAAAGAGGTATATTTTCTAATTTTCATTTGCTTTGCGATGTTTCCTTCCTTTTATATCTACTGAACTTGCGAAATTTTCAGATCACTAAATTGAGAAAAAGTTATGAAAGAAATCCAAAGCCAAGTACTTTGGCGATACTTCGCTCAATCACGGATGAAGTAAGAAATATTTTCTCTTGTTATCCACAATATTGTTGCCTCTGTTTCTTATCTTCATTCGTGTATGTAGGTTGGTGTTGAAGTTTCCGGCGAGGAAGAATCTTCAAAAGCTGCGAGGGTCAAAAGAAAGGGTAAAGACCCTCTTCGCAAGAAAAAATCTGCTGCACCGACTTCTCAAAAAAAAAAAGACCCATTCTTCTTCTCGCTCAAGTCCTCAATCTAGTGAGAGTTCCGATGAAGAAAACGATGATGTAGATATTTCTACCGCGAAGGAAGATCATCTAACTGAATCTCCTATGACGTTATTATCTAATATCTTTTCGAGACTCCATGCAAGGGCTTGGAGATGACCGCCTCTACAGTATATGCGAAGCTCTCGCAAGTATATGTGATGCTTCTTTCTTGGAGGGTAATGAGTCTCTTCAGGGAATCTCCAGATCATTGACTCCCAGCTTCTTGAATGCACTCAGTGCCTTGGTATGTTTATATTTCTTTATTCCTTCATAATTTTAATTTTAAATCATATATTAATAGTTCCTTTATTGACATCGCACGACGGCAATGTCATGGGACTTTATGTTCATAAGAATATTTAGACCTGTCACATTGACGCAAAAATGAGGGGTGGCAGAATAAGACCTTTAACTAGGAAGGCAAAATAAGACCACACAAGAGCAATGATAGCCTTATAAATGACAAGGATCGCATTGCTAATCAGGGTGCACAGGCATTAGCGAAATTCCAAAAAACTATTCTTGAAGTCCAAATTGAGCGAGATGAATCTTTTCGCCAAAATGCCATACTTAATGAGCGAGAAAATCAAATTCGTTCACTTCTTGTCATAAATAGTGATGATAAATTTGCTTGGGCTGCGAAAGTTCTAGCTAATGCCAGAAATAACTTAGGTATTAACGTCAGCCTTCTTGCTGAGCATACTGCCTTGGTTAAAGATATGATTTCTGATAGAGAAGGTTGTTAACTGTTCTTCATTAATTTTCCACTTCTTTTTTGTGAAACTACTATTAAGTTACTGACTCATTGCCATTTGTTCGCAGAATCTGAGAAGAGGTTTCAAACTAGAATTAAAGAACTTGAATCTGAGAAAGCACAACTTGCAAAAGACTTCTCTCTTCACAATGACAAGTATTCCAAGTTGAAGAAGCAACTACAAACTACTGTAGCGAATTTTAATAATGATGCTGTCCGTTTTCGCAATCAAACTATTAAGACAGTTTGCGATGACCACAGTATTCCTCTTTCTTCATATCCTTATCTTCTTGATGAAGTTCATGAAAATATACCTTCCTTGGACGTTTCTGATAGTGAAGCTAGCGAAGAAGAGGAGTCCGATAAAGAGTCTGATGGAAAAGAAGAATGAACTGAGAGATAGCTCCATTTTCCTTTTTCTCTTCTTGTGATATTTGTACATTTATCCTTCTAGCCTTCCATTTTTGTAATCTCTTACTGTAAATCTATCATATGAAAATAAATAACAAATTTTTATTCTAATCATTCCCATACTTGCCTCTGTTATTTATTTTCACACGAGAGATTAAATCGATAATCTTTAAATAATAATACTTTTTAGTTTCGCAACTGCTGTTGCTAATTCTTCACAAATATAGTCATTTTCGCAAGTTTATTTGCTTACTCAATTTCTTGTGTGGTCTTATCTTTATTTATGTTGAAATTCATCATTGCGACAAGATCACAGGACGTCTTTACATTTTCATGTAATGACCCACTGATCTTGTCTTATCATTGCTCTTGTGTGGTCTTATTTTGCCTTCCTAGTTAAAGGTCTTATTCTGCCACCCCTCATTTTTGCGTCAATGTGACAGGTCTAAATATTCTTATGAACATAAAGTCCCATGACATTGCCGTCGTGCGATGTCAATAAAGGAACTATTAATATATGATTTAAAATTAAAATTATGAAGGAATAAAGAAATATAAACATACCAAGGCACTGAGTGCATTCAAGAAGCTGGGAGTCAATGATCTGGAGATTCCCTGAAGAGACTCATTACCCTCCAGTAAAGAAAAATCACATATACTTGCGAGAGCTTCGCATATACCAGAGAGGCGGTCATCTCCAATCCCTTGCATGGAGTCTGAAAAGATATTAGATAATAACGTCATAGGAGATTCAGTTGGATGATCTTCCTTCGCGGTAGAAATATCTACATCATCGTTTTCTTCATCGGAACTCTCACTAGATTGAGGACTTGAGCGAGAAGAAGAATGGGTCTTTTTTTTTGAGAAGTCGGTGCAGCAGATTTTTTCTTGCGAAGAGGGTCTTTACCCTTTCTTTTGACCCTCGCAGCTTTTGAAGCTTCTTCCTCGCCGGCAACTTCAACACCAACCTACATACACGAATGAAGATAAGAAACAGAGGCAACAATATTGTGGATAACAAGAGAAAATATTTCTTACTTCATCCGTGATTGAGCGAAGTATCGCCAAAGTACTTGGCTTTGGATTTCTTTCATAACTTTTTCTCAATTTAGTGATCTGAAAATTTCGCAAGTTCAGTAGATATAAAAGGAAGGAAACATCGTAAAGCAAATGAAAATTAGAAAATATACCTCTTTTGCTTTCTCGGGCCAATTAAATACCCAAGGATGATAGTTTGCGAGATTCGCAGGGAGTATATTGGAACCTGAAATGTAAGGTCCGTTCAAAAATAGCGGAAAGACACACCACTTCTCATCTTTAGAATAGCGAGGAACATTGTTCTTGCCAGAGTGCCAATCAATATCTAACATGAGTATCTTATCGTCGGGAACGTCCTCTTTTCTTTTCAATCGAGCACCCCAACGAGATTTATCATTCTTCATATTTATCACTTCATAAGTTTCAAAAAAGTTTTCTACTGAGTACTTTTCAGAGACTATCTCTAAGTTTGCGAATTTAGGATCTCTGACGTTATCAGAATATAGAGATCCCTTACCAGCGCCACGATTGGCGAATTCAAGCATTAGACGGATGCAATCACCGCTTAATTGATAAATAGCTCGCGAGAATTTCTCATGAGCAAGAATTTCATAGAACAAGGGTAGTTCGGGATTGTAGAGAGGAATGGGAAGACCTGCGAGGAGTTGACCTAGCGAGATTATGATTTTATGATCATCACAATGATGATCAGTAAACAATTTTGCAGAAAGAATAGATGAAGATTCTTGATTGGGAATGGTGGACAAGGTGAAACCCTTTTCTTGTAAATTCTTTTGAGTCTCACCCAAGAGAGTTTCATATTTACGGCCAGGTGGAGCCATTCTCAGAATATGGGAATGATTAGAAAGTTAAAGATCAAAAGAAAGAAGAAAAGAAAGATTTACAGTAGCAGGAACGTGAATGGCGGAGGAGAAGAATTGAAGAGGATTTGCAGAGAGAAAGTAAAAAAAAAAGAAGTGGAAGGTGAGAAAACTATAAATAGAGAAAAATTCTCGAGAAGATAAATGCATTTAATGCGAGAAGAGACGTGAATGGTCAAGAAAAGACGGTTGAAAGAGACGTGTCAAGAAAAGAGCGGAAGAAGAAACATGTGTAATAAATTCTGTGTAAAAGTACGGGATCATAACAGATAAAGATGAACCGTTGAGGCATTTCAAAAATACTAATTCTCATGAAATTCTCTTCTTCGCAGAGAAGACATGAGAAGAGGCAAGATGTAGGATCAGAATATCGCAACAACAATGCCTCGCGAGATCAATAAACGACGATATTCCGAAAGTGTCGCAAATGAGTAATATAAATGACGCAATGAATGACTGCAGCCAAAACACGAGAAAGATGTGAAGACTTAGCGAGATTTAGGAAACTTGCGAGAGTATATATTTGAACGTCTGCGATATTTCGCAAGTCATTCCCGAAAATAAAGGACAGCTTAGCTGTCATCCATTGTGTAATACCCTATATAAGGAGTTGAGCAGGACTGTTGAGAGGGATCTTTGCCGGGTGTTAGGCAAGTCATTAGGAGAGAGAAAGTTTATAGTGATTGTAATTTCTTTAGCTCTTTTCCATTTTATCTTGTAAACATTCAAGGAATTAATCAATAAAAATCATAGTTGTTCATCTTCAAATGTCTTATTTGTGTGGATTCTTGTGAGGGGTGTAGTGTAGGATTTCCTGCAACTACAAGTAATAACTATCACTAGATTCATCCAGCATAAAGACATAAACACATCAACAATTATCACTTATTCCCTAATCAGACTTGGATATAATTATAAGACCGCGGAACCTAGCACAGATTAACCAACAGTTATCACTTATGTTGTTATGCACTATCTCGATCAACCAAACACATATTAGTATCATACTTCTAAACCTAACACAAAAATCAAATTTAAACGATAACCCATGTCTCAAAAACCCAATAACCCATGTCTCAAAAACCCTAAAAAAAGATAAGAATCAATCGGACTCAAACTCAATCAATTACTAAGTGAGAGAGGCGAGATGGCAAAGAAAACAAGAAATGAAAAGGAAATTAGATGAGAGTATATATATGTTTAACCTAAAAATGAAGGGATAGGATTAGATTATCTATATTCAGATCAAGGGTTCATAATAATCAGGTTCTGGGTACCGGGTATGACAGGAATGTGGGTGGAACCATTACCTTACCCACTCCTGCACCGGTTCTGCCTTTCGTTCCCATGCACTGTACCGCCTTCACCGATTCCGGTCCGGTTCCGATCCGGGTTTACCGGATCCAAGTCGGGACACCGGTTCCGATCCGGGTCTTGTGCAGTCCTAGTCGTCATTCGTTACGTCGTTTTTAGTCCCAGCCCGCGATGTCTTCGCAGTGTGTCGTTTGTTGATTTCGCGAGAGTCTTGGTGTTGCGATATTATGATCCTACACCTGAGTCACGTATGTATACTCTGGGTTATTTTTTGGCTTGTCAAGAATGTCTTCCTCTTCATCTTCACGTTCTGGTGGTTTCGCAAGAGGATTTCTTGATAAAGGTATTGGTTTCGAGTCCAAAGGGAGAAGAAAAGAACTCTAGTAGAAGATGATCATCATAATGCTTGATGTTACTATGCCTATACATATCTGGATATTGAGAAGGAGGATATGGTCTCTGCCGGAGTTGTTCATGATTTTCTTAAATACTTTGAGGAAGCAAAACTGCAACTCGTTGATACTTTGAAAATTCTTGATGTGTTAAGAACTGAGTTGAAAAAGGTTACTTCTGACCTTGGTCTCATAAAGACACATGTTAAAGATCTTCTCAATGAGGATATGTTCTCTGAAGATTTAGTGGATGTGGTCAATCACAAGCTCAAAGACCTCAAGACTCATGAGGATACCGAATTGTCTATTTGACTTCAACTCGTGTTCGGCTTTGGCATAGGAGTCAGTTTTTGTTTATTAGCTTGTTGATTTTATTCACCTAGTAAATCTTCTGATGAGAATTTTATTTTCTTATTTTTTTTAGAATAATAACTAGAGTTTGGAATAGCCATTATTATGATTACACATAGCTATGTCCAAAGTTTTCATCTTCATGTTTTTTAGGTTTATTGGTTTAAATTCTAAAATTGTTTGGAAGATGATTTTTGTAGTATTAATCTTTAGGGTTTTATATATTGCAATTTGTTATGGGATATGTGTGTTTGCCCGTGAACTATGATTGTCCCATACTTTGTCAAAAGTTAAGTCTTTCATATGTCTATATGCAAGTATTGATAAAAGAATGAATGAACTTTTGACATTACAAAAGTTTTAAGCCTATTGTATGTCATTATGAAAATATTGATGGAAGATAGGATGAACTTTTGTTTACGAGGATTATGTCTATTGTATGTCATTGTGCAAATAGTGATGGAAAATAGTATGAATCCTTGTCTATTCCGCAGTATTGATCTTCCCTGATCCATATTTTTATGTATATACTGTGAGGCTTCGTAAGCTCTCATATGTTGAGCATTTCCGATTAAATTAGTCATGGGTTTTCTTGTGGTTAATTTAATTTAGTTTTTTGGATTCAAATTCATATTCGTATGTGATTTGTTATGTCCAAAGAAATCCTTCTTTTCTTGTGAAATTAAGGTCGCTCTTGTTGTTCTTTCGAGAATGACATTTTATGGGGAGAGTTCATAATTGAACTTGTGCTTAATTGCCAAATCTTTGTGGGGAGTGCGGCTGTGGAATATTATAGGGGTTATCTTGTATCTTTATAAACTCCTTGATGAAAGCATTTAGCTTCGGCTATATGATTGCATCTAAAAAGTTGATATGTACTTTCTTTTGGTCATGAAATGTATCTATGGAAATTTCATTAGGATCCCACTAGTTTTCGTACCTTTGCTAATTTTATTGACAAAAAGGGGGAGAATTAATGTGTAGTTCACACTACAAATACATATGGTTTTCGGATCATTATGTAAGGGGGAGTGGTTTCCATGTGAGATGGAGTATTGACTAAGGGGGAGTGATACATATCACCATAGTATTGTTGTCAAAGTTGTGATACAATTGAACTTTGATACATATCACCATAGTATTGACTAAGGGGGAGTGATACATATCACCATAGATATAACACAGACACCAGAAATTTTGTTAACGAGGAAACCGCAAATGCAGAAAAACCCCGGGACCTAGTCCAGATTTAAACACCACACTGTATTAAGCCGCCACAGACACTAGCCTACTCCAAGTTAACTTCGGACTGGAATGTAGTTGAGCCCTAACCAATCTCACACTGATCAAGGTACGGTTGCGTTCCTTACGCCTCTTGAACCACGCCGGATTCTGCGCACTTGATTCCCTTAGCTGATCTCACCCACAACTAAGAGTTGATACGACCCAAAGTCGAAGACTTTATAAACAATTCTATATCACACAGAAAAGTCTATTGAATAGATAAATCTGTCTCCCATATATATACCTACGAGTTTTGTTCCGTCTTTTGATAAATCAAGGTGAACAGGAACCAATTGATAAAACGGACTTATATTCCCGAAGAACAGCCTAGTATTATCAATCACCTCACAATAATCTTAATCGATTAATGAAACAAGATATTGTGGAATCACAGGCGATGAGACGAAGGTGTTTGTGACTACTTTTCAATCTTGCCTATTAGAGAATTAATCTCGAGCAAATCTTAAAGAAGATAGTACTCAATCACAATAGAAAACAACAAGATAAGAACACGCAACTATAGAGAAATAGTTGGGTCTGGCTTCACAATCCTAGTGAAGTCTTTAAGTCGTTAACCTACTGGGTTTTAGAAAAACCTAAGGTTAAAGGAGAATCAACTCTAGTCGCAACTAGTATCACACAGGAGGTGTGGGGATTAGGTTTCCCAGTTGCTAGAGTTCTCCTTTATATAGTCTCCAAATCAGGGTTTGCAATCAATGCTACCTTGGTAACAAAACATTCAATATTCACCGTTAGATGAAAACCTGATTAGATTCAAGCTAATATCTTTCAACCGTTAGATCGAACTTAGCTTGTTATACACAAATGAAATGTACCAATATTTAGATAAAGGTAATCGTACCTAAACGTGTACACTTAGTTGGTTCAACAATAGTTAACCGAGGTTAGCCATATGAAAACTTTCATATCAACCTTATTCATCTTCATCACAACTAGTTCAAATGACTCAAATGAAACTATTTAGAGAGTTGTTCAATTGTTTATATTCTCATAGAAGTATACAAGACACAATTGAAGCAAAATCGATTTTGATTCACTCGAATCGTTTCATGAACATTATAGCCACGGTTTTCAAAAGATTGCATTCCTTAATATATAAATGTATTAGTTCATGAACAAACCGATTTTAGAACATAACCTACTCAAGTACGCAAACTGGTACGCATACTTAAGTAGCCGGACTGAGTTTGGTTTCGCCAGTACGCGAACGGATACGCATACTATAGTACACTTCCAAACTCCAGAAAAAATTCACGGAACTTGAACTTATGCCAGTACGGGTACGCATACAAAGTTCCGAACTTTCATCAACCAACCAGTACGCATACCATGGTTCCCGGACTTGGACCTTACACAAATGTGAATAAACACACTATGTTTATATCCAATCATGGTTACATGTTCTAAACTCTCATTTCAATCATTGAAACATTCTTAAAAGACGACAATAGATGTATGCACACAACTTGTAGTTGCAGGAAATCCCACACTATACCCCTCATTAGAATTTACTCAATTAATCCATTTGAAGATGAATAACTATAGATTTTATTGATTATTTTCTTGAAATGTTTACAGAGGAAGATAGAACAGAGCAAAAGAAATTACAATCACTCTTAATTTTCTCTCTCCTAATGACTTGCTTAACAATTCAAAAGAACTTCCCCCTACAACAGACTGACTCAACCCTTTATATAGGGTAGTACACAGTGGATGACAGCTAAGTTGTCCTTTATTTTCGGGAATGTCTTGCGAAATATCGCAAGTGTACATATACTAATTCTCGCGACACTCCTAAATCTCGCTGAGTCTTCACATTCTTCTCATGTTCTGGATGTCGTCATTCATTGCGTCATTTATTTTACTTCTCTGTGACTCCCTCGCGATATCGTTATTTATTAATCTCGCGAAACATTGATGTCGCGATATTCTGATCCTACATCTTGCCTCTTCTCATGTCTTTTCTGCGAAGGAGAAAATGTCATGAGAATCAATATTTTAAAATGCCGCAATTGCTCATCTTTATCTCGCAATTGTTCATTTTTATCTGTTTTATTCATGTACGGAATTTATTACAGGTGTTTCTTCTTCCACTCTTTTCTTGACACGTCTCTTTCAACCGTTTATTCTTGACCATTCATGTCCCATCTCGCATTAAATGCATTTGTTTTCTCGAGGATTCTCCTCTCTATATATAGTTTTCTTACCCTTCTCTTCTTCTCTTTTATTTTCCCTCTGCAACTTTCCTTCAACTTTCTTCCTCCGCAATTTGCGCTTCTGCTACTGTAAAATCCCTTTTTTCTTTCTCTCAATCTTCAATTCTCTATTCATTCCCATACTCTAATAATGGCTTCACTTGGTCGTACATATAAACCCCTTTTTGAGGAAACTCAAAAGAATCTTCAAGAGAAGGGTTTCATCTTATCAACCATTCCTGATCAAAAATCTTCATCTATACTTTCTACAAAACTATTTTCTGATCATCAGTGTGATGATCAGAAGATCATAGTCTCGCTAGGTTAACTCCTCGCAGGTCTTCCCATTCCTCTCTACAATCCCGAGATACCTTTATTCTATGAAATTCTTGCTCATGAGAAATTCTCGCGAGCTGTTTATCAATTGAGCGGCGACTGCATTCGTCTAATGCTTGAATTCGCCAACCGTATATTTGGTAAAGGATCTTTATATCTTGATGATGTCAAAGATCCTAGATTCGCAAATTTACCAATAGTCGCTGAGAAGTATACCGTAGAAAACTTCTTTGCGAATTATGCAGTAATAAATATGAGAAATGATAAATCTCGTTGGGGTGCTCGATTGAAGAGAAAAGATAACATTGATCTTGATAAGTTTGCTCATGCAAGATATTGGTGGCACTCGGGCAAAAATAATGTTCCTCGGCACTCCAAAGATGAGAAGTGGTGGGTTGTTCCTTTATTTCGAGTGGACCCTATATCGCAGTTCACATGTACTCCCGTGAATCTCGCAAACTATCATCCTTGGGAATTTAAGTGGCCGAAAAGGCAAAAGAGGTATACTTCCTATTTGATTTACTTTTGCGATATTTCTTTCCTTTTATATTTACTAGATTTGCAAAATCTTGATTACCAAATTGAAGAAGAGTTGTGAAAGACGTCCAAAGGCGAGTACTGGCGATACTCGATCGATCACGGATGAAGTAAGAAATACTTTCTTTTGTTAGTTTTAACAATATTGTTGCATAATCGAGAATGTTTCTTATCTTCATTGTGCGAAGGTTATTGAAGAAATGAAGCTGCGAAGGTTATTGAAGAAATAGACATTACGATGAGGTTAAGGGCAAGAATAAAATCACTCTTCGCAAGGATAAGTCTTTGCTCCATCTTCTAAAAAGCGGAAAACCCATCCCTCTTCTCGTTCTAGTTCTAACAATGAAAATGAGGTTGGTACTTCCTCTGCGAAGGAGAATCACTGCCTCTGCTTGTATGGCGCAATTGTCTAGTGTCTTCTCCGATTCTATGCAAGGATTGGGAGATGATCATTTATCTGCTACTTGCGAAGCTCTCGCTAAAATTTGCGATGCCCCCTTGCTAGTGGACAATGATTCTTTTCGCGGAGTTTACCGAACATTGACTTCCAGTTTCTTAAATGCTCTCAATGCTTTGGTACATTCATATTCCTTTGCTTCTCTGTAACTTCGATTATAAGCTTTATCTTAACAATTTCTTTACTTTCCTTTATAGTCTGGGAGAGCTTCATTTGTTGTTGCCTCAGATCTTGAGAAAAGACGCGACAACCTTGAAAAGAAAAATCTCCAACTCAAAGAGAAGATCCAAGAACTAGAAACTGAAGTTGCGATGTCTCGCAAGAAAGATAAAAAAATTCAACAGTTGGAAGTTGAGTCTACTTCTCAGAAGAATAAAATATCTACTCTTCAAAGCGCAAATCAACAACTTTATGGTATAAAATTTTTACTCTTCAAGTCGTCTTTATTTTATCATCTGCTTTTCTTTGCCTGATTTATTATTTTCGCAGACATATATAATCTTTCTGAAGAAGCCATTCTTCTCCATTCATTTCCCGAGACTATGGATAATGATGTTCTTCTCACTCATCTCAACGAATCTATAAGTAGTTCGTCAAACAAAGTTGATTCCTTTTCATTAAATGAACTTCAAGCCAAATATCGTCTCTTAGAGATTGAGCATAGATCTAGTTTAGGTTTAGCCAACTGATTTAAACAAATATATCTTGATTCCCATAAGAAAACCAAAACTTTAATGTAGTTGCAGGAAATCCCACACTACACCCCTCATAATATTTTGTAGATCTAAATCTTATTAATCATCTAAATTTCAAATATAAGTACTAGAAATATAAATTGACTCAAGGATTTTTTACATGGTTCGATCAATGTGATCTACATCCATGGTTCTTCACTATGATTATTGAGATTACATTAGTATTTCATTGACAATCTCCATTAATGGATATTTGATAGAGCTCTAGATCTAATTATTTGGGGAAGAAGATGATAAAGAAAATAAATTCTCTCTCTAAAAATATATCTCCCTAAAATAATTTCTCTCTCTTCCTAAAATGTATCCTCTCCAACAAAATGTCTATCTCTTTCTCTCTCCTACTATCCTCTTTATATAGTGTTTACATAGTGGATGACAGCTCATGTACAACTGATATTTCCCTTAATTTCGGATTTACCTTGCGACATCCTCGCAAGAGTATAAATGTTAAATCTCGCAGACACTCTAGTTTTCGCAAGATCTTCGCACTTTCTTCATGTTTACACTATCGTCATTTGTTATGTCATTTCTGAAATCACTTTACAACGGTTTCGCGACGTTGTTAATGAAGATTCCGCAAGTGTGTTGTTGTTGCGATATTTGGATCCTACATCTTGCCTCTTTTTTCTTGAATATTGCTTGAAGAGCAATCTTTAAGAAAAAATCCATTGTTGTAGTAGTCTTTGATCTTTGTTGATGAAGGAACGAGCGAAAGAATACTGGACTTGAAAAGTACGTACTTGCCTCTATTCTTTCGCGAAGTTCCGAAGCTTTGCGAAATAAATTAGAAGTATCAACCCTTGGAGTATAAGAAGTATGAAGTATCCTTGAAGAAGTATAAGAAGTACTTAATCCTCGAAATATATAAGAAGTATGAAGTATCCTTTGAGAAGTATAAGAAGTATCTTGTCCTTAATTGCGAATAAGAAGTATTGCGAAATTATGCTCTATTCTTTTGCGAAGTTCCGAAACTTTGCGAAGTGCATAAGAAGTATTAATCCTTGAAGTATAAGAAGTATTGCCTCTGTTCATGCGAAGTTATTATTCCATTTTTGGTGAGGATTCTTGTGTTCATTGGTGAATATCTTCTTTTGAAGTGATTCTTACCGAGAAGATAAAGAACATAAAACGTTTTCTTGGTTATCCATAGTTGCCTCTGTTCTTTATCTATGAGGGTAGAATCCTTGAGAAAGTGTTGATTTAACGAATTGTTTTTGCATTCTTATTTTGCCTCTGTCTCATGTTTTGTGCTCATGCGATAGTATAATCTCTTCAGGCTGCTTATCTTATCTTGTGAAATAATCACATTCTGCGAAATTCTGAATAATTCTGTGAAATTTTGTAAAATACTTGTGCGAATATAATGCTTATGTAATGATTATGTTATGAAATGTGTATGCGATGTTTATGCCATGAAATGATTATGCGATTCTTTCATGATGCGAGTATAATGCTTGTATGATGAGAATGCTTATCTACTGCAATGTATAGCTAATGTTTGTGTTACTTAGCTCATTTTGCCGCTTTAAAATTGATGTAGCTTTAAATTGCTTCCATTCGTCATTTCTCTGATTTTGTCTTTAGTATATGCATTCCTCTTCACGTATTTATTGTTCCTCGCAAGTTCTTTTGCTTGTGCCTCATTTTTCCTTATTTCTGCACTATTAGTATCACATAATAATATGATCATAATATTAAATGTATGTTATTTTCGCTGCCTCAGTTTCATTTCCATAATTGCCTCTGTTATTTGTATGCAAATGGAAGATTAAGCATAATCTCGCAGATGTTTCTGCTGAATTTTGTCATTGCGACAAGATCGCAGGACGTCTTTACATTTTCATGTAATGACCCATTGACCTTGCCTTATCATTTCTCTTGTGTGGTCTTATTTTGCCTTCCTAATTAAAGGTCTTATTTTGCCACCCCTCATTATTGCGACAATATGACAGGCCTAAATATTCTTGCGAACATAAAGTCCCATGACATTGCCGTCGTGCAACAAAATCGCAGGACGTCGTTACACTTTCATGTAATGACCCGTTGATCTTGTCTTATCATTTCTTTAGTATTATTGCCTCTGCAGGATCATCGCACAAATATGTCAAGCCTAAATTTCCTTGCGAAAATAAAGCCTCATGACATTTGCGTCTTTTGACACTTATCAGCTCCCTAATGGAGGGTGCCGCCCTTATCATCTCCCTGGTTGCCCCTTCAAGGAGGCGTACATCGGCCATACAAGACTAGCTCCTCCCATCCGGTCTTAACAAACAAGCGGTTGTTTTCGCAGCCTCTTATCCCTTATACCTATAGGGCTTATGGTTACGAGACTGCACCCTAAGTGGAGTTTTCTTCGGGCCGAGTGCAGCATGTGCCAAGACTTGTCAAGAGTGGTAAAGAAGCTCCAACGCTCCCCACACTCTTGACTCAACCGTGTACCTCGGGCCTTGGTCATACACTGACTCCTTGGAAGAGACCCTCGGGCGTCCAACCAGGGTATAACCTTATATATATAGTTGGAAATCCAAGGTATCTCCCCCGGATAGGCTTTCATGGGCCCCAAATCTCCATGACTCAGTTCCGGGAGCGGTGTAACCTTTTCACTGAGCCATGTCAAGAGATACCCCCTTATATGACGCACTTTAGGTCTTACATTTGCCTCTTGCGAAATATCATTCGCGAACTAGGGTGTACGCCATAAAGGTTCATCCCATTCACTCACTCATTCATTTTTGTCAATTCGTTCAATCATTCATTTTTGATTATCTCTTCTCATTATCTTTGCGAAATTATCGCATTTCCATTATCTCTGCGAAATTATCGCATGTCTTCATTCTTTCATTCATCCTTTCATTCATTCCTTCATTTCTGTCATTTCTTTCATTCATTCTCATAATATCATATCATTTGAAGCAAAGTAAATATTCAAGATAAATTCTAATACATTATAGTCCTGAAATCTTTGTAGTTGTGAAATCTTTATAATCCTGCGATCGTATCGCGTTTTGTGATTCAAATCAAAAATCCTTTATTGTCTATAAAGAAATATTCTAGAGAAATATATAAATTGATTTTTTTTTTTTTTTTTTTTTGTAATCAAATCAAAAATCTTTTATTTTCTGTAGAAGTAAAATGTTCAAGGAAAGTGGTACTTAGCTTTTGTGGTTTTTTTGTTGTTGTTGTCTCTTGCGAAGTATATGATTTGCTTGCGAAGCTAGCATCCTTGAAATGTATAAACGTCGCACAAAATATAATTATCTCGCAGCAAAAAGAAGTGTGAGAAATGAGGTTTGAACCCTTGACCTGCCTCTTGCATATTCTCGCACCATACCAACTGTTCTAACCCTCTCTTGCGAAATTAATTTGCGAGATAGTCATCAATTTTCTTCTTTGCGAAATAATCGAAGATCTTGCGAAGTAATGAAATTCCAAATTCATGCCTCTGACCAATTAATTGTACTAGAAGTTCGCAACTATACAACTTCTGTGCAAACTTAGCCTTGATATTTTGTTTACTGTTGGGCGAACTTTAATGGGCTTGGAAGAATTGGGCTTGCTGGTTACTTCACGCTGGTCTTTGGAAAGAAGACGTCTGCGAAGTAAACATCTTAAACAAACATCTGCGAATATCTGTGAAGTGTTCCTTCTTGCTGCAAATGTTCGCAAGTTAAATGTCTGCAATGTAAACATTTGCAAGGCAAAAAATTCTGTGCGAAAGGGAAGACTCGAACCCGCGACCTCTATTTTGCATACCCCTTCTCTAACCATCTGTACCACTTGTTGTGTGCGAAAGAAATGCGCAGTGCTGTTGCTTTATTGCACTTCTTCATCTTTATAATTTCAAAAATGTGCGAAAAACTAAACTTGATGAGGGATTCGAACCCGTGGTCTATAGCTTCCTTTCTCCACCTAGAACCATCCTTGCGAATTGCTGTTTGTGATTGGAAGATGCAATACGCTTAACTTATTCTTATTTAATCGCTCTTAGTATAAATTTTGTCTGTGTATTTTCTTCTTCTTCTCCTGGCCTGATTTTATGTGTAGGTTTAACACTGCCATATCTTTTATATATCTCTCTGTAATGTAACTTCGCCTGTTCAATCATCCTATGAATATCTCTTGAAATCTCTCTTCTCCATTTGCTTCGCTGGAATGATTGGTTGATGAGGTCTCTGATTATTCGCCGATGATGGTACTTCATTGATCCTGATAATAAAGCAAGTTCTCTTGGTATCTTCTTCTTTGTTTGTATGCGAGATTCTCTTGGTATCTACTTCATTAGGCTCATCATTTATTGATGATGTTCTGGCGAAGTAAACTTTGGTCTTCGTTAGCCTCTTGCTTGTCACTGATGGTTGCAAAATTAATGTTCACTGGAACTCCTCTTCACTGGAATGATATTTCTTCGCTGGTGATGTAGTTAATTTACTTTGCTTACTGCGAATCCCGAAGTCTCCTCAATATGTCCTTCTTTCACGATTGAACTTCAGTGGAATCTTCCTCTTCATCATCTGTTATCTCTCAATGGGTTTGTAGATAATCCTTCTTGCTTGCTCTTTCTCGTCCTCGTTAATTGAGATGATTTTTTCACATTTCCCTCTTCTTTGCTATGTTCCCGTCCTCGCAGAGCTGTTTTTCTTTTCCTTGTAATATGCTGCTTCTTGTTCTTTTTCTCTTGGTGTTCTTCATTGAACCCTTATGATGGTTTTGCCTGCTACGGTAATTGTAAGTACTCTTCTCTTCTTCATTCTGCCGCATCTTCTTCATCTCTGTTATTTGTTGAAGATACTCACCTTTAATAGTGCTTCATGGTACCTCTCTAATGATCTTTCTTTGCTGCGATTGTAGGATCAGAATATCGTGACAACAACAGTTCGCGAAGGCAACCGATAACAACATTGCGAGTGAGTCGCAGAAGATTGATATGAATGACGCCTTTGGATGACGATAGGAAGATATGAAATCTGGCGAAAGTTAAGAAGTGTCGCGAATACGAATACTTGTACGCTGCGACGCTCGCGAGACATTCCCGAAAATAAGGGGACTGACTTAGGTTGTCATTCACTATGTATTACCCTATATAAAGGGATGGGTGGATCTATCGTGGAGAGGTCTTTTTGGGATTGGAGAGTAAGTCATTAGGAGAGAGAAAGAGAGAAACATTTGTAATTTCTTAAAGTGTAATTCCATTTTCCTGTGAAAACATTCAAGAAAGTTATCAATAAACATTCATAATCGTTCATCTATTATCTATTGAATGGATTAGTTTAACAAAATATAGTGAGGGGTGTATTGTAGGATTTCCTGCAACTACATATTGGCGCTAGAAACAGGGACTGAAGAAAGAAAGAAGGCAATAAGAATCATTCAAATCAAGAAAATGAAAGAAAAAGACAATGTTAAATTAGATGAGGCAAAGGAGAAAGATATGGAGTACAATTTGGGCACAAAGATAATGATCGATGAGTTTCATGAAAATATCAAAGGAAGAATACACAAGCGGGATTTTGAAGGAAAGAAAATCACAGATAGAGAGGTAACGGTACCTTTAGAAGAATGGGAAAAGCAAAGAATAACATTCACAGCTTCAGAAATATCCAAAGAAAATTTGAATCACACATCTCCACTGGTAATTACCATAAACGCGTGCAAAGGAGAAGAATTAATAAAGGCAACTCAAACATGGACAGTAAATAGAACTTTAATCGATACGGGGAGTTTGGTGAATATTATGTTTTATCATGCTTACGAGAAGATGGGATATAAAGATAAAGAAATGATTCCCACGGCCTACAACATCCATGGTTTTGGTAAATCCATAACAAAGGTTAAAGGAGAAGTAAAAATACGAATTCTGTTGGGAGACATCGAGGCACGAGTAACCTTGTGTGTAGTAGATATGGAATCGCCATACAATATATTACTAGGGAGACCATGGGTACACGCAATAAAAGCAGTAGCATCAACATTTCATCAATGTATCAAATTTCCACACCAATTTGGAATCGGCGAGATTAGAGGAGATGTGAATAAAGGAAGAACATGTTTTCAAATGGAAATAAAATATCACGAAGAGCGAGCAAAGAAGCGAAAATATCGCAGAAAACTGGCGAAAGCAGTTAAAAAGGAAGAAGAATTTAGAGTTTATATGATAAGAGCAAAGGAAGGAAAAGGGATACCTAGCGAGATTTCGGGAGAAGAGAATGAACTCGCGAAAGAGTTGAAACGACCAACCCCTATGGGAGAACCGCAAGCTAGTTACGTCGCGGCAGAGCAAACGAAAGAAGTGAATGTCGGAACTAATGAAGAGCCCAAAATGTTGAAAATCGGGACCAGTATGGAAGCGGATGAGGAAAAAAGGATCGTAGAGTTCTTTGCGAGACTACAAGGATATCTTCGCGTGGAACATGGATGATATGCCGGGTATAGATCCATCGATAGCTTGTCACAAATTGGAAATAGATAAAAGGGTGAAGCCGTTCAAGCATAGAATTAGAAAAATCGCAACAGCTTATCACCCCCAAATAGAAGAAGAATTGCAGAAAATGCTAGATGCAGGAATCATCAGGCCGGCAAAATATCCTGAATGGATAGCAAATATGGTTATAGTCCCAAAGAAGAAAAAAGGGGATAAGGATTTGCATAGATTTCACTGATTTAAACAAAGCTTGTCCTAAAGATAGTTTTCCATTGCCAGATATCCCACAACTAGTCGAATCAGCAGCAGGGAATGAAAGAATATCATCTCTGGATGGGTATAAAGGTTACAACCAGATTCCTCTCGCCGAGGAAGACCAAGAGCATACTGCTTTTTTCGCTCCAAGAGGGTTATATTGTTATACGAAAATGCCATTTGGATTACGAAATGCTGGAGCAACGTACCAAAGAATGGTAGAAGAAGTGTTCGCGGAATGGATACATAAAACACTGGAAGTATACGTAGATGATATGCTCGTAAAAAGTAAGAAAGCAGAAAACCATGTACAAGATCTGAAAGAAATTTTTGAACAGATGAGGCGATTCAACATCAAAGTAAATCCCGAAAAATGTACCTTCGGAGTGGCATCGGGAAAATTTTTGGGTTATATAGTATCAAAGGAAGGAATACAAGTTGACCCGGAGAAAGTGAAAGCAGTTCGCGATATGCCAACACCTGCGACAATAAAGGATGTCCAGAAGCTGAATGGGTTGTTAGCATCGCTAGGAAGATTTATTTCGCGATCATCTGATAAGTGCAAGCATTTTTCAAAGCATCTTGAGAAAGGGATCGAAATTTAAATGGACAAGCCGAATGTGAAAAGGCTTTCTGAGGAATTAAAGAACATCTAATGGAAGTATCCATTATGCAAAAAGCAGAACCAGGAGAGGAATTGTTGGTATATATCGCGACAACGTCGCATGCGTTAAGCGCAGTGTTGCTGCGAATAGACGCTGGAGTAGAAAAACCGATTTACTATATCAGTAAAACTTTTAATGCCGCAGAAAGGAATTATTCGAAGATTGAAAAGCTAATCCTAGCGTTAGTCTACGCAACATTTAAGCTTCGCATATATTTTCAAGCACATCTTATCGTGGTGATAACAAAAGTACCAATCGAATCAGTAATGAAAAATTCAAAAAGATCCGGAAGAGTAGAAAGGTGGAATGCACAAATAAGTCATTATAAACTCCAATATGAAATATTATCTTCAACCAAGTCACAGGTAGTCGCAGATTTTTTGGCAGAATTTCCTTTGGAGGAAGATGAAGCAGTGGATGAAATGATGGATGTAGAAGAAGAGCATGGCGACCCAAATGATTTGTTAACTGAACCAGATAGGTGGGAAATATTGGTAGACGGATCATCAAATGGAGAAGGTAATGGAGTGGGAATTGTTGTGATTTCGCCAGAAGGCAATAAATTAGCTTTCTCTTTTAGATTGGAGTTTGAATCCACTAATAATGAAACGGAGTATGAAGCCATAATACATGCTTTGCGATTTGCAATAGAAATGAAACTAGAAAATGTGAGGATTACCAGTGATTCGCAGTTGGCAATTCGCCAGATAACAGAGAAATACGCTACAAATGAGCCATCTTTGCAAAAGTATAGAAAGCTTGTCGAGGAATTATCAAAGACAGATACCAAAAATGAGATGGAGGCATATATCAAGGAGAAATAACAGGAGAAATAACAGACTCGCAGACGCTTTTGCCTTTATATCAAGCATGATGACAGACCCCATTGCGAGGAATATCAAAATACAAACACTTTTGGCACCATCAATTAATAAAGAAGAAGGGCAAGAAGCGGATGCAATGTTAGTAGAAGACATGCCACAATGTCGCGATAAATATTGGAGAACAGAACTTCACGCCTACTTGATGAAAGGGGAGACACCAAGAAATAGGTTAGAAGCACACAAATTAAAAAGCCGTGCAACGAATTATGAATTAAGAGATGGTGTGCTTTATCGGCGATCTTTTGATGGACCTTCACTTCGATGCTTAGCAAGGGAAGAGGGAGAAATCATATTGAAGATGTTGCATAGCGGAGATCTTTGGAAATCATAGCGGTGGAAGATCTTTAGCGTATAAAGCAAAAATGCAAGGATATTCTTGGCCGTATATGCATGAGGACGCGAGAGTGATGTCAAGACGCTGCGAAGAATGTCAAAGACATGGGAAGAAAATACATGCACCTGGGGCACCATTAAATTCTTCTAGGAGTGTATGGCCTTTTGGAAAGTGGGGTTTAGATATCGTGGGACCTTTTTTACCAGGAACAGGGCAGAGAAGATACTTAATTGTCGCAACGGATTATTTCACAAAATGGGCAGAAGTGAAAGCGGTACAACACATTCGCGATAAAGATATTTTTACTTTCATATTCGAGAATATTATATGCAGATTTGGGATTCCCGCACAGTTGGTATCTGATAATGGGAAACAATTCGAAGGGCAAAACATAGAGTTGTTACTTAATGCATTTCAAATAAAATGTGGGAAATCGACTCCACTATATCCGCAAGCTAACGGTCAAGCGGAGGCAACAAATAAAACAATTGCAAATATATTGAAGAAGAAGTTAGAAGGACACAATAGAGGATGGTGCGAACAAGTACCCAGTGCAGTATGGGCATACAATACAACAAGAAGAGAAGCTCTTTGGAATGTCACCTTTTTGCTTAACATATGGAGTTCAATTTTGTGCTCCCAACAGAAGTCAGGATCCCGACAACTAAAAAAGAAGTTTGGGAGAAAAATCTTAGTGCAGGAAACATTCTAATCAAGTTGGACGAATTAGAAGAGAAAAGGGAGAAGGCGTTGCGACACATGGAGAATTATCAACGAAGATTGGCCAGAGAATATAACAAGCGTGTAAAGATACGTGAATTTCAACCAGGGGACCTGGTATTACGAGAGACACCGATATATCAGCGAGAAAATGGAGGCAAGCTGGCGAGAAAATGGGATGGACCTTATATTATCAAAGAAGTAGTTGGTACAGGGGATTATAGATTGATGGATCCTGAAGGTAAAGACATGGGACAAAGATTGGGCAAGCCGTGGAACAGATTATATCTAAAGAAATATTACCCATAAAAGTGGGTCAGATGAAGTACTTTAATGCAAGATATCTGAGAAAATCAATAAAATTCAAATCAAAATATCAGCGAATGTCTCGCAAAGCGAGAATGGCAAGACATAACGGACGAATGAATGAATAAACATGATCGAATGAATGGGACGAACCTTTATGGCGTACACCCTAGTTCGCGAATTACATTTCGTAAGAGGCAAATGTAAGACCTAAAGTGCGTCATATAAGGGGGTATCTCTTAACATGGCTCAGGGAAAAGGTTACACCGCCTCTGGAACCTGGGTCATGCAAAATTGGGGCCCATGAAAGCCTATCCGGAGGAGGTACCTTGGATTCCCAACTATATATGTAGGTTATACCCGGTTGGGCGACCGAGGGCCTCTTTCAAGCGATCAGCGTATGATCAAGGCGCGAGGTACACGGTTGAGTCAAGAGTGCGGGGAGCATGGAACTTCCTTACCACTCTTGACAAGTCTTGGCGCATGCTGCACTCGCCCGAAGAAAACTCCACTTAGGGTGCAGCCTTGTAACCATAAACTCTATAGGTATAAGGGATAAGAGGCTGCGAAAACAACTGGTTGTTGTTAAGACCGGATGGGAGGAGCTAGCCTTGTATGGCCGATGTACGCCTCCTTGAAGGGGCAACCGGGGGAGGTGATAAGGGCGGCACCCTCCATTAGGGAGCTGATAAGTGCCAAAGACGCAAATGTCACGAGGCTTTGTTTTCGCAAGGAAACTTAGGCTTGTCATATTTGTGCAATGATCCCCGAGAGGCAATAATACTAACGCGAGGGTAAGACGAGATCAATGGGTCCTTACATGCAAGTGTAAAGACGTCCTGCGATTTCGTCGCAAGACGACAATGTCATGGGGCTTTACTTTGCAAGAAAATTTAGGGCTGTCATATTGTCATAAGCAAAATATCTGCGAGAGGCAAAAATACTTGAAAAATGATAAGACAAGGTCAATGGGTTTTTACATGCAAGTGTAAAGACGTCCTGCGACCTTGTCGCAACAAAGGGTGGCAGAGTGAGACCTTTAATTAGGAAGGTCAAACTTAGAAGACCATCAAAAATGATAAGGCAAGGTCAATGGGTCATTACATGAAAATGTAAAGGCGGCCTGCGATCTTGTCGCAATGAGAAGAAATAAAGTGAAATTCCTGATTGGGATGATTTTACTCAACAAAAGATTCAGTAAGCGAACATGCTCGCGAGGTTATATTCAAACATCTTAAATAAGAGAAAAAGGAGAAAATCAGGGGATTACTCGATCAACGACTTAATCCTTACAAACAAAAAGAAGTTTTGACAAATTACAAAGAAAGTTTAATTCTCTACATCAATATTTTCAACTACAGAGGATGGTTGAGATCTTTCATTGCTTTTATCAGCTTCACCTTCATAGGTCGGTGGATTTTCATCGAAGTGTTTTCAACACCTTCATTTTCTTGGTGATGGATTTTTATCGAAGTTTTTTCAACCGGATCTTTGTTGACAACTTCCATATCGCGATATCTTCGCCGCTTTCATAATCATAATCACATCGGGAGAATCGGGGACTTCATCATCACTCACTTCCAAAGGATCAACATGAATAGGATCAAGGCACTTCGACAATAAAATCTCATTCACAAGGACTTGACTTTGAGGGGGAATTGTGAAGAAACGCCTTTTGACGATTCTTACTATCTATATCTTCTGACAAGACATATAATCAAACCTTCGTTACGCACTGGTCGCGAGAACGAGCAAGAGAAGCAATGAGTAACCCATTTTCTTTGCGAATCTTAGAGTAATCGATCGAGGGTGGAGATAGTAGAGCGAAGTTTCTTCTCAGAATCTGCAAAACAAGTGCACAAGATTAAAAATAATTAAAGATTTTTAGAATAATTAATGGATTAAGATAGTCAAATAATATGACTACCTTCCTTCTGAGAAGTAAGATCTTTGAATTAAAGCTGCAAAATTATTCCCCAAACAGTCCATGACATCATCAAATGTATCTCCAACTAGGCCTTTCAATCGAGCTCGCAAGCTCTTTTCATTCGAAACAAGTATAGAATTCTCGGTCACAAGAGTAGAGTTGGATTTTTCTAATTTGGAACATTGATCTTTGAATTGGTTTGCTTTTAGACTTAAGGTTATTACACCCTGAATAAGTTTATCTCTCTCGGCGATAATTTCTTCAAGTTGCTTTTTCAAAGTATAAATGGTTTGTTCTTGTTCTTCACGAAGTTTTTGACAAGCATCATATTCTTGCGAATAGGTCGCGACCTTGCTCGCAGAGATCGCTTTTCCTGAGAAAGGGTCTCATTCTCATCTGATAAAGTTTCCAACCCCAAATTAGCCTTAGTCAAAGAATAAGAAAGGCGAGACAAGTCTTTACTTAATGAGTCTTGTCAGCTTGAACTAAATCAAAGTTTTCTTTAGACAAATTATCTATTTGATCAACGGCATATGTATGAAGATTATTTAAGAAGTTATATTGCTCCATCCAAGCATCTCTTTCAACTCGAACCTCTTCAACAGTTGATTCCAACTGATATATCTCCATTATTCGTTTCTGGTTTAAAGCTTAAAGGGCGAACAAAAGTTTAAGTTGTAAAAAAAAAAAAAAAAAAAAAAAAAAAAAAAAAAAAAGAGCTTAAGGGGAAGAAGCATACCTTTTAACTCTTCATTCTTCTTGCGAAGATTATCATGATCTAGTAAGAGGTTGTGAAATTTTTGATTTTCAAGATGGAGATTATTGCATTTAGCGAGTCATAGCTTGAAGATCATTTTTCAAAGACATTAACTTCTTGAACTAAGGATGCTTGCGAGATCCTGCAATGGGACCAAGATGTTTACTCAAAATCTCGCAGACTTGGACTTGACAGGATCGACAGAATTCTTTTTAGCATCATTCACAAGGTCTGAGAGAACTTTGAAAGCCACGTTTATTCCTTCCAAATTCTCTGCAGTAAGAGGGATTTGCTCGGGTAAAGAAGAAAGAGACGAATCATTCTTTGCCAAAGGAACATCATGGGAAGAGGAGGTTTCAGGAAAGGAAGTGATTGGAGGAATGACAGGGATATTGATGGTAGGAGAAGGGATAAGTTCATCTATAGTAGGATTATTATGAGGAACCTGATCTAAAAGGAGTTGAGGCATAGGAATATTGTCATTTGTGACAAGATTGTCTGGCGATGATTTCGCAATAGAAGAAGAAGGTGAAAATGAGGGAAAAGGAACATCAGGAGTAACAGGTTTAGAGTGGCGAGATCTTTTGGGAGTCCTGTCAATAGTATTGTCATCCTGCGAATGATGAATTAAGTAAGAAACAGAGGCAACGATATTGTTATTAAAAAGTAAATGCTTCTTTAAATACCTTATCGCTCATGAGACTTTCTTTTAGAAAGCAGTATGTTTAGCTTGCGAAGAGGACTTTGGAGGCAAGGTGGATTCATGTTGAGAAAGCTGGTTTCGATTTGTGAATCCAAAGAAAGAAGGGGTTCTTCACGGTGAATTTGGTCTTTGGATTTGTTCTTCTTTGAAACAAAAATGGCGAGAAAAAAGATTAAAAAGAATAAGATAATCTCAAAAATTGAAATTAATAACAAAATCAATCAATCATAGAATCAATCGAATCTAGCAAGATTAACAAACCTGGATTCCATGGAAATGATAGTAAATAAGAAATAACGAGAAGGATGATGAAGACGATATTGAAGAAGAATAGCGAAGGACAGGTTACAGGACGATAAAGGAGATGAAATAGAAGGAAAGAAGTGTTCTTCATGTGAGACTCTCCTATAAATAGGCAAGAAAGTGTTATGACCGGATAACATTAAAATGTACCGGTAAAAAGGATGGTTTTAAACACGTGTAAACGGTCATTCCTAGATTCATGGAGTTATCTTTGAAGAAGATTTTTAGTGGAAAATGAACAGTTTGCGACAAAGAATTCGGATATCACACAACATAAGGAAACATAAAGAGAGGCGAGAAGATGTAGTATTCGGGTATTGCACAACATATTTTCTTATCATATGAGATTCAATTATCTTCTTAACTCGCGAGAAGAGATTGCGAGATCCATTATTTTCCATAACCCATGAGGCAAGAAATGATATTGCATACATACTTAAAAACTTGAACTTCGCCAAAGAATAGAGCAAGTACGTACTTTTCAAGTCCAGTATTCTTTCGCTTGTTCCTTCATCAATAAAAATCAGAAACTATTACAACAACGTATTTTTTCTTAAAGATCGCTCTTCAAGCAATATTCAAGAAAAAAGAGGCAAGATGTAGGATCAGAATATCGTGACAACAACAGTTCGCGAAGGCAACCGATAACAACATTGCGAGTGAGTCGCAGAAGATTGATATGAATGACGCACTGGATGACGATAGGAAGATATGAAATCTGGCGAAAGTTAAGAAGTGTCGCGAATACGAATACTTGTACGCCTGCGACGCTTCGCGAGACATTCCCGAAAATAAGGGGACGGCTTAGCTGTCATTCACTATGTATTACCCTATATAAAGGGATGGGTGGATCTATCGTGGAGAGGTCTTTTTTGGGATTGGAGAGTAAGTCATTAGGAGAGAGAAAGAGAGAAACATTTGTAATTTCTTAAAGTGTAATTCCATTTTCCTGTGAAAACATTCAAGAAAGTTATCAATAAACATTCATAATCGTTCATCTATTATCTATTGAATGGATTAGTTTAACAAAATATAGTGAGGGGTGTATTGTAGGATTTCCTACAACTACAGCGATGACTGTGTTTGCTCAATAGTGATTGAAACTTGAGATTCAAATACTCCCTGTTGGCGTCGTTGCTCGCGACTCTTTGAACTTGACATCCTTATTTATACTTGCCGGAACTGTGGATGAAGATGTAACTTTGACATTTCTGTATCTCCCTGTGACGTAACTTCGCCAATACTTGTGACTTTATTTGTGGTTTGCTGAATTAATAGCGAGCTCTTCGCAATAATCTCCCTTGCTGATGGCTCATGACCTTATTTGCTTTCTTGTATACTGAAAGGACTGAAGTGAAGTTGGACTGCTAGCTAAGTTAACTTAGCTGGAATCTGTTCAGAATCTGTAGGTTTCGTTCTAACTGTTTTATTGATGGTTGCGATGAACTGAGATGTAATTTCCTTTACTTGGTTCTTGCTTTTCAAGCTTTAACTTTCGCCTGTTATTGTTGCCAGATGGCGCTAGAAGATGAGTTTGCCTTTACCTAAACTGGTGCCATTAATCGAGCAATGAATTTATTTTCTCCTTTGCGATGATATCGCAAGTTCACTGCTAGTTTTGAGAAGCTTTTCAATCGCTTTATGATTTCTTTTGGATTTCCTTTGTCACCAGCCAATTACCTACCAACTATTCTTGTTGCTCGCTGTCTATCTTGTTGCTCTTTGTACACCGCACCCTATGTCTTCGCAGGAAAGTTTTATATCTTCGCGAGACTTCCTCCTTATTGAATCTGTTTTGCTTAGTTGTCCTTTTGTAGTTTGTAGGTGCTTTTGAGCTGGTTCTTTCCTTATTGCTGCCGAGTAGAGTCCACTTTGGGCTATAATGATATTTCCTGCTCCTGCAAAATATCCTCCCCTACCGATATCTTCACCTGTGCGTTTTATTGACCTGTACTTTTTGTTTACCTGTACGAAGATGATCGCACAAAGCATATTTCTTTCATCCTTACTTGTTTTTTGCAGAGTGCGAATGTATCTCTCTGTCCTCTTTCTCCTTGCTACTGATCGATGTAATGTGCAAACCTCATGAATTGCGGTTTTCTTCGCAAAGAGGATCTATATCTTCGCTGTGCTGTGAAGTATTTTTATTGGAACTGTTGATTTCTTTTCCCTTAGGAATACCCTGTTCTTGGATTGGTCCGGAATTTGTTGTGGATCTTCTGCGCTGTTGAGTTTAGTTCTCTTGTGTGAATTTGTCTGTGGTACTCGTCCGTTCTTTTCCTCTTTGCCTGTGTGTGACTTTGAGTTCACGTCTTCTTTTTTTTTTTGTCTAAATTTTTGCCTACGCTTTTGTAATTTTTCATCCCAAGATAGGATTTCCCTCGGATGCTACAGTCATACATGTGATTTTTTCTTCATCTGCCTCTCGACATATCTCCTTTTTTTTTTTTTTTTTTTTTTTGTTTCCTGTATGGTCATGAGCCTTTAGATCCAGTGAAATCCATCTCCCACAATAACTAATTTCTTTGAATCTTCTTCAATCTAACAATTAGCAGTCCCTTTTCCTTGTCTACATCGTTCTTTTCTTTGTCTGGTGCTTTTCCTTCTCTTTTTTCCTTTAAAGTTTATAGATCCAATTGAATCATTACCAACAGTAGCCGATTTTTCTAAACTTTCTTGAACCAACAAGATTAGGTCCCTGTTTCTAGCGCATATGTAGTTGCAGGAAATCCCACACTACACCCCTCATAATATTTTGTAGATCTAAATCTTATTAATCATCTAAATTTCAAATATAAGTACTAGAAATATAAATTGACACAAGGATTTTTTACATGGTTCGATCAATGTGATCTACATCCATGGTTCTTCACTATGATTATTGAGATTACATTAGTATTTCATTGACAATCTCCATTAATGGATATTTGATAGAGCTCTAGATCTAATTATTTGGGGAAGAAGATGATAAAGAAAATAAATTCTCTCTCTAAAAATATCTCTCCCTAAAATAATTTCTCTCTCTTCCTAAAATGTATCCTCTCCAACAAAATGTCTATCTCTTTCTCTCTCCTACTATCCTCTTTATATAGTGTTTACATAGTGGATGACAGCTCATGTACAACTGATATTTCCCTAATTTGGATTTACCTTGCGACATCCTCGCAAGAGTATAAATGTTAAATCTCGCAGACACTCTAGTTTTCGCAAGATCTTCGCACTTTCTTCATGTTTACGCTATCGTCATTTGTTATGTCATTTCTGAAATCACTTTACGACGGTTTCGCGACGTTGTTAATGAAGATTCCGCAAGTGTGTTGTTGTTGCGATATTTGGATCCTACATTTAAGGAAGAAAATTAGTGGCCTTATAGATGACAAAGACCGCATTGCTAATAAAGGTGCCCAGGCATTAGCAAAATTTCAAAAATCTCTTCTCGAAGTACAAATTGAATGAGATGAATCTCTTCGTCAGAATGCCATACTTAATGAGCGAGAAGATCAAATTCGTTCGCTTCTCGTTATAAATAATGATGATGAATTCGCTTGGGCTACGAAGGTTCTAGATAATGCCAGGAATAACTTAGGTGTTGATGTTAGCCTTCATGACGAGCATACTGCCTTGGTTAAAGATATGATATCTGACAGAGAAGGTTGTTTATTATTCCTTTTTACTTTATTACTCCTTTCTTCTGTAGTATTATTATTAACTTATTGTCACTTGTTTTGCAGAAGCCGATAAGAGATTTCAGACAAGGATTGAAGAACTTGAATCTGAAAAGAGCAGCTCGCAAATGGCCTTACTCTTCGCGACAACAAGTATTCTAAGTTGAAGAAACAATTGCAAGCTACAGTAGCGAATTTCAATAACAATGCTGTTCGTTTTCGTAATCAAACTATTGAAACAGTTTGCAATGATCACCGCATTCCTCTTAGTTCATATCCTTGTCTTCTTGATGATATTACTGAAGATATGCCTTTCTCGGATGTCTCTGATAGTGAAGCTAGCGAAGAAGAAGAATCTGGCGAAAAGAATGATGGAATTGAAGAATCTGACAAAGAAGAAGAATCCTCAAAGAAATAACTTCTTTTTCTTCTTTCGCTTCTTGTAATATCTGTATATATACCCTTTTAATCTTCCATTTCTATAACCCCTCATTGTAAATTTCTTGGATTACTAAATATGAATTCACTCTTTGTTTTCTTTACTTGCGCATATTAATCAAGCAAATCTTCTTTGGAAATGAATAACAAGATTTTATCCTATTCATTCCCATACTTGCCTCTGTTATTTATTTTCAAATGAGAAATTTGATCAATTATCTCTGAGTAATGAAATCTCTGAATTTTGCCCTTATTGTTGGTAACTTTATGAAGAAATATAATCGTTTTCGCAAGCTTATTTGCTTCCTTAACTTTTTGTATGGCTACATCGTTATTTATGTTGAAGCATCATTGCGACAAGATCGCAGGACGTCTTCATAAATGAAGAAATCTATTGATCTTGCCTTATCATTTCTTGTGTGGTCTTATTCTGCCTTCCTAATTAAAGGTCTTATTTCTCCACCCCTCGTTGCGACAAAATCGCAGGACGTCTTTACATTTTCATGTAATGACCCATTGATCTTGTCTTATGATTTCTTAAGTATTTTTGCCTCTGCAGGATATTTTATTTGCGACAATATGACAGGTTTAAATACTCTTGCGAATGTAAAATCCCATGACATTGCCGTCTTCGCGACGAAATCGCAGGACGTCTTTACATTTATATGCAAAAACCCATTGATCTCGCCTTATCCTTGCGTTAGTATTATTGCCTCTACAGGATCATCGCACAAATATGACAAGCCTAAATTTTCTTGCGAAAATAAAGCCTCATGACATTTGCGTCTTTTGACACTTATCAGCTCCCTAATGGAGGGTGCCGCCCTTATCTTCTCCCTGGTTGCCCCTTCAAGGAGGCGTACATCGGCCATACAAGACTAGCTCCTCCCATCCGGTCTTAACAACAACCAGTTGTTTTCGCAGACCTCTTATCCCTTATACCTATATGGTTTATGGTTACGAGACGCACCCTAAGTGGAGTTTTCTTCGGCCGAGTGTAGCATATACCAAGACTTGCCAAGAATGGCCGAGACACTTCAAATGCCCCGGGCACTCTTGGCTCAACCGTGTACCCGGCGCCTTGAGCATACACGACTCCTTGGAAGAGACCCTCGGGCGTCCAACCAGGATATAACCTTATATATATATAGTTGGAAATCCAAGGTATCTCTCCCGGATAGGCTTTCATGGGCCCCAAATATCCATGACTCAGGTTCCAGGAGCGGTGTAACCTTTCCCCTTAAGCCATGTCAAGAGATACCCCTTATATGACGCACTTTAGGTCTTACATTTGCCTCTTGCGAAATATCATTCACGAACTAGGGTGTACGCCATAAAGGTTCGTCCCATTCACTTACTCACTCATTTTTGTTAATTCAATCAATCATTCATTTTTGATTATTTCTAGCTATTTTGTTTGCGAAGCTATCACACAATTTTGCTTTGTTTGTAATAATCTCATTTCAATTCTTCAATCAAATTTTTCATACATTCTTGATGGCGAGATTCTCGCGTATTTCTTCTTCAATTATTGTTTCTTCCTCTTACCCTTAATATGCTTTTGTCATTGCTTTTTGATGATTATTCATTTCTTACACTTTTTGCTCCTGCTGCTCTCTGCCTCTGCACCATCCAAACCTTTTAACGATTCCTTCCCATCATAATTTTCAACTGTTTTCATGCACTTGCTTCGCAATGTATCTTCTCCTCTTACATCTATGGTATCCACCATCAACCTTTCTCTTCTTTGTTCATCTTTTGTATATTGCTTCCATCCCTTTCTCTTTGTAGCTCTCTCCTCGCAACTCTCCACGTCAATCTCATAGCATTTTTGTCCTTCCGTCCAATCTCCCTTTATAATTCCGACACCATTAGGATGAGGAAACTTTATGCACTGATGATAAGTTGACGCTACGCCCAGAATTTCGTGCAACCATGGCCTTCCGACCAATGCATTATAAGGGGACTCCACATCGACTACACAGAACAAAATTTCCGTTGATAATCCTTGCAAGGGTATTCTCATATGAACTTCTCCTTTAGGCTTATTCGCTGTGCCATTGAAACCATATATCTTATACGTCGAAGGTATCAATTCTTCATCCTTCCCACCCATAGTCTTGTAAGTATGGTAGAAAAGAATGTTTCCGAGCTCCCGTATCAATTAAGATTCTATTGATCCCCCAACAATTCTCTCGCTTCATCGTCTTCGCCATCTACAGGTTTTGGATTAATTTCCAATTTTACAACCAATGGGCTATCATGCGTCTCTCTTCCTTTAGGAATCTCTTCTGCGGTGAAAGAAATAATCTGCATTTGCCATTCTTTTAACTGCGATGTCTTCGGAATGTTCATCACTTCTTTATTATCAGCATCCCTCGCGAAAACCCTACTGATAATGTTATCATGAAAATCTTCAAGTGTTCGGTATGAGTGTACAATGGAGTTGCAAAACAAATTTTTAGCTTTCGATCCAACTTCTATTACGAATATTTCTTTCCCTTTGCTGAATTTGTTCTGTGCATTTCTGGCGGTGGTGGTAATGGCCGAACCTTCTCTTCACTTTTTAGAAAATGATTCAGCTTTCCTTGGTCAATCATTCGAGGATGATTCTTTTTATATTTCTCAGTCATTTGTTAAGTGTCCATGAAAGCGGTGGTAAGAACAGAACTCGTGACTTCTATCACTTGGTGGTGGCTCATTCCCCATGTTCCATGGCGCAGGTATGTTTTCCATCAAAAGTATAGCTTCCCATATTTTTTCAACACTAGTATTTAATGGTGGCATTTTGATTTCTTCCCATACTACTCTATGACGTCGCTGACCTCCATGATAATTCTGCCTTTGACTTCCATAAGTTTCTTGCGGATGATCAAGTCTTTGAATCTTGTTATTGCCGCCACGATTGTAATAGTTCATTTCTCTCTCAAATTCTTCTTGATCACGACTTCCCATGGCTACTATCTTTGGTTGTCCATCATCTATTATCCTTTCTTGTTGACCTTGCGAAGTGCTCGCCACCGTGTTTATCAGTTTGGGTAATAAACTTGCATTTGCAGCATTTGAACTTGTATTCGCAATTGGATATGACTCCATTTCATTTTTCCTTTCCTCTAAAGCAATATATTCCTCTTGAAGTTCTCGCAACTCAGTCATCGTGATTGTATTCTTGACTCTAAAAATTTGAATATATAACAAATTGGTTGCGAACATAGCATTTATGAACGATAGAATGAGATATCTTTCATCTACCCTTCCAGCCATTTCGCTGCACATTGTCTTCCACCTCACAGTTAAATGTTTCAAACTTTCGCCAACTCTTTGTTTCAGCCCGAACACATCTTCAATACCTGGTCGCGAGGAGTTATTACTTATATATGCCCCTAAGAATATAGCTTGTAAATGATTGAATGACGTGATTGTGTTTCTTGGTAAACCCTCAAACCATTTCAGCGCTTCTCCTGTTAAACTTGATGCAAAATATTTGTATAATATGGCATCATGATTTTCCCATTGCAGCATACATCTCACATACGCTTTGATGTGTTATATTGCACAAGTTGTTCCATCAAAAATGCTGGTTAATGCGGGTAAATTGCACTTCGGGGGTATTCCTCCTAACTGCACCTCTAGTGTAAAGGGGGGTTTTCGCAGCTTCTTCGATGGCCTCATCCAATTGTCTTCTTCCTCCTCCTCTTCTATTGTTCAACATTCCTCTCATCTCTGCCAACTCCCTTAAGATTTGTTCATTTACATCAGGGTTCGAATTTATTGGTCTTTTTAGCTCTGCCTCCCTCCTTCTGCGTTCATGTCTACCTTGATTTTCTTGTTCAACATTTTCTTCTCTTCTGTCTCTACGACTTTCTCCTTCATCTCGTTCACGAATTCGCACACCATTGTATCTATCATTTTCTCTTCTTGGTTGTCTATCAGCTCTCCTTTGAATTCTTTCATATTCTTCATTGATATTTCCATTGTTGCGATTTTGCTCGTGCTTTGTTTCTCGATTGTCATGATTATTCTGCCGAATTGCTTCCTCCAATTCCCGTTCTTCCATTTCTACTCTTAATCTTTCTCTTTCGCAAGCTAGACGCGCTTGTTCGATATAATGCTTTTCGATGTCATCTTAAATCTCTTTTTGTTTCCTCTGTGTTTCTCTCCCATGCAATATTCTTCTTCCTTCTTCCCGATTTTCTTCATCAATTGGACCATTCTGCACGCCTATTTCCTTGATTTCCGTTATTTTGGACATTCTCAGTAAAATCTCGGGACGTGGAATGCACACTATTTCCCTTCTTTCGCAAAGCATCCTTCATTGAGATTTGGCTCTCTTTCTAGATTTTCTTCATTAACATTTTCTACAGGTAATATTCTCCTCATATCATCTCTAACCGATCCTGATCTTGATCTGGTATTACTTCTCGAGCTCCTGTTCTGCAACCTCATATTTTCCATTCTTAACTCATGGTTTTGCCTTGTTAAATTTGCGCGTTCTTCCGCTTCTAATCGCCTTTCTTCATGTATTGTTTGCCTCAACGTTTCTAATGCTGCGATTTCTTCATTTTATGAGCTGTTTCTCCCATCTCTTCTTGATTTCTCTCCTCTTGTCCATTATTTATCAATTGTTGCACTTCTTCTCTTTCTTCCATAGAATCTGATCTCCATGTATGCACACTCACTCTACCATAATCTATTACTCTATTTGGTGCTGGTTGAATTGGTGGTTGAATTGGTGGTTGAATTTGACCTTCTTCTCTACCTCTTGCGTTTATTCTTGATGGTTCACCTACTTCATTTCTCCTTTCTCCAGCTAATCTCCCACTTCTCCTTACAATTGTTGGTTGTTCTGATGCATTCCTTCTTCTAGCCATTTCTCAATTTTAGTAAATTGTTGAAAATTATTCGAAATTTCTTTCTTGTTACTCCTGATTCTTTCAATTCACAAGGTTGATCTTCTACTCAGTCCCTGTTTCTAGTGCATATGTAGTTGCAGGAAATCCCACACTACACCCCTCACTAGAATTTTCTCAATTAATCCATTTGTGAATAACTATAGATTTTATTGATTATTTTCTTGAAATGTTTACAGAGGAAGATAGAACAGAGCAAAAGAAATTACAATCACTCTTAATTTTCTCTCTCCTAATGACTTGCTTAACAATTCAAAAGAACTTCCCCCTACAACAGACTGACTCAACCCTTTATATAGGGTAGTACACAGTGGATGACAGCTAAGCTGCCCTTTATTTTCGGGAATGTCTTGCGAAATATCGCAAGTGTACATATACTAATTCTCGCGACACTCCTAAATCTCGCTGAGTCTTCACATTCTTCTCATGTTCTGGCTGTCGTCATTCATTGCGTCATTTATTTCACTTCTCTGTGACTCCCTCGCGATATCGTTATTTATTAATCTCGCGAAACATTGGTGTCGCGATATTCTGATCCTACATAACTATTAGCTCCAAAGGAATTTTCAAGTGATCGAATGATCAATACGAAACATTCCGAGTCTACACCAAATGATTGTATCACACAAATCATGTAAGATGTTACAAAGCGACTTTCACATGATCATCTTTTGACTTTCGTCAAGAATAAAAGATGAACTTGGTTAAAGCGAAAGCTTACCAACAAATATTTCGAGAAATAGATAAGCGAGTGTTTATGGGTGAAAACTACTCCTGCAAAATTTGGTAATTTGGGGTGTGGATGAGGAATGAATTTAAACCTTAAACAAATGCACTGCGCGGTGAGTGCTTGTAGATTCGAGAGGTCAATCTGTGCAAGTCCGGCCTAAACCAAGAAATGTCCGTTCCGGACTTGTTTCGGTCACAAAGTGAAGGAGATGGGGTTGATCTTAGGGAGGGAAGCGAAGAAGGTGTTGAGATTGTGAAGGTGTTGGCTTGCTTATGACTTGTAACAGAAAGGTGAGCAGGCTTTTGATTGATGCAAGCAAGCTCTGGGTGTTGGAATACGTTTTTTGTATTAACACTTGGTTTTCTGTCTCGTCTGAACTTGTGTTGTTGTTTGAAATAGGGCGGAGAACCTATTTATACAAGTCATTGAGCCTTGTTCACGTCTCTCATGGGAAGTGGAGGAAGTAGAGTGATGGAGTTGTGGAGTTGTGCGTCTGTGCCACACGACCAGTCTTGCCCACTTCTCCTGTTCATCTCTAACCGTCCATGACTTCCTGACACGTTCTTGTGATGGCGTGTTGCACGCTGCACGCTGTAAACCGCCAGACCAATACCCCAGTATGTATCCCCCAGTTTGTGACATGATTGATGTCTAGAATGTGTGGATCGTGAACCCACGAAAGATAGCATGTAATGCTGAATTGAATAACTGCGTTATTCAGGAAGTCGATACTTGTGAAGTATCGTGTATTTTATGCGAGTGTTTGCATTACGGTGTGGTAAAGTGATGGGTAATGACGCCTCACTAACCAAGTAACTCCCGACCGGGGTTGTATAACCAAGTTTGGTGAAGTTGGACGGATGAGATGATCTTTGAGACACTCATCTGCGACCGTTAATGAATATTAGGGTTTTTTGAAGAGGTGCGCAAGCATTACTCTTGACTTGGTCGAAACCGAGCATGGAAAGGGATTTGGAGAGGACCGTAGGGCATGTGTGTAGACAAGCATGCCGGTGTGCACGTCCATACCTCATTGTCCCATGAAGGCGCGATCTAAGCCACTCAATTTGACCGGTAAAGTTGAGTGGTTGAGATCGGTTTCAATGGGAAATCCATTGCCGCAAAGGAGTTGGAAACCGCGTGACATCCCTAGTTTGGGCACGCGTTTCAAGACGACCCATCTTGGTCGGTCTTGGTCGATCATACCTATACCTGACTATCCCATGAAAACGTGATCTAAGCCACTCAAATCGTCCGGTGAAGTTGAGTGGTCGAGATCAGTTTGTGGTTTGGGAGGCGTGGCCATGCTAGTTTGGGCGCACGTTTTGGATTAACCAGGCATGGTATGCCTTGGCCGAACACATGAGGAGGTAGGTGGGCCCACGGTGGTCATGCTGGTATGACCGGACCTGCTTAATCTAATCTGTGACCCTCCATTCGTCTTAGGAGAAGATGGACGCGCGTGATGGCTTGAAACCCTAATTTTGGCTTTCAAAGCCGTGCGCCATGCTCTCTTTGGGTGTACGAATTTGTTGCAACCAAGTATGGTTGGTCTTGACCGATTGGTCAAGTGTGTAGTCGGCCCACGGTGATCGTGTTGACATGCTCTAGGGCCCTTTGAGTCTACATCTACACCCTCCATCTATACTGCGAAGATGGATGGTTGAGACTACTTTGCAACACATGTAATATGCCGCAAACCCTAATTTAGGGTTTTCCATCCATAATGCTTGGTATGAACGGTTTTTGGCAAGTTGGGCCAATGACCGACCATGCGGGGTCGGCCGTGGGTATTCCATACCGCTTGGGGGTGATGGAATTGATGCGGGGTCATCCAATCATGCTTATGGAGTTGGATGATGCGATCAGATCATATCCGGACCGATACGGTCAGTCCGGATGCTCAATCGGGCTAGTATAACACACCGAGAGGGGCTCAATCGAGCTAGTATAACACACCGAGAGTCGGCCGTACGGGTATTTCGTACATGGTTTCATTATAGTGCTTGGAGGTTCGTGTTACTCTGTAAGAGTAACACTCAGTCGTCATGCCACACTGATAATGAGTACTGGAAATACAAGTATGATATGAAATTCACAGGATGGGATTGTTGCTACATGCTCCAACCTGGAGGAATTTCATGTATTCACAGAATGGGATTGTTGCTACATGCTCCATTCTTGGTGAATTAAGTGAGGGAGTATCCAACACTTATAAATGGCCTTATCTTTTACAAGATGTCAGCGCATGATTTTTTCTGGTTTTTTACAAATTTAACCTTAAACAAAAATCCACCATCAACATTAAGTCCCCTGCCTAGCACATAATGGTTACACTATTGTGTGGTAGGCATGAGATGGTGACATACATATGTGAGAAGGACAGGATAAAAGGAGTTTACCCGCAAGAGTGTTGGCCGACCGCTAGTTTCCCACGCCGTCACGCTTGTATGGAATCCCTTGGTGGGGCCGGTTTCTTTCTTTGGGTATTTGAATCGAAAGAGGAAACCAAATAAGGGAGGAATCCTTCTTCTATTGGGATTCTTCTAATTTTTTATCTATAAAAGAGACAAAACCCTTTTCTTTCTTTTTTCTCACGATTTTTTTTTTTTATCATCAAGCATCTCCCGTCCATGACCTTGCTGCCGCCGCCGACCGCCGTTGATGCTGTTCTTGTTGCCGTTGTTGGAGGAAGCTATCTCTTTGTCTTGCCGTTCTGAATCTGCTCTCTTGTCTTGCCGCCGTCCGTGGTTGGTTTTTTTTTTTTTTTTTTTTTTTTTTTTTTTTTTTTAAGGTAAAACCCTAGTTTGTTAGGTAAACACCTTTTGTAAGACATGTATATGCTTAGCTTTTCCATCATTTGGCTTGAATCTCGTAGACACGATTCCCATGAATAAAGAAAATCGTGTTATGATGCATGCGGATGAATGAATGCGGGCCCGCCGTGTATGCCAGAACGTGGGTCTTACTCACATATGCTTGACTGAAATTTACACCGAACTTGAAACTTGTACTTAGGACTTGAAACCAATACCAGACTAAAATTTGTACGGACTTGAAACCGATACAGATCGAAAGTTTTACCGGACTTGAAACCAATACCAGACTGAAAGTTGTACCAGACTTGAAACCAATACCAGACTGAAACTTGTCCCGGACTTGAAACCAATACCAGACTGAAATCAATACCAAACTAAAATTTGTACCGGACTTGAATGGTGTTTGAACCGGCCATTATGTGCTCCGATATGAATTGCGTCTTGTCGTGTGTGACTACATCTCTCTTGTGCTTTCATACAAGTTCTAACTCCTGTCTTTTATTGCATTGTGGAAGAAAAGAATCCCTGTTGAGATGTCTTCTGGAGATAATGCTGGTGCCAAGTCAGGAAGTGTTGATGGCTTCAAAGATACGCCGAACATCGATGATGAGTTGTTCACCTCGCCTTTTCCAAACATTAGAAGACATCCTTCTCATAAGATAGTCCTGCTTTCCGATTCGAGAAAATATGGATCTTTGATCCATTTTCTTCTTCAAAGACTTGTGATGAGATTTTGTCTCCAGAGAAACGAATATCCGCCTTCCCTATTAACTTCAAGATTTGCCATACTCCACGGGTTCTTATGAAGGATGGATGAGACGCATGTTGAGTAATAAGGACATTAAAGATAATTTGACCAAAGCGCAAATCCTCAATGCGGTCATGGCATCTGCTGCTCTTGAAATTAAGAAAGACGCTGCGGGTTTGATTACCTTCATCTCTCGGTGGCGTATTTCTACTCATACAGCCATATCTAGATGGGGAGAGATGACTATTACTCTGGAGAGCGTAGCTGCATTAATGAACCTGCCTGTTGCTGGAAGTCTTTCTTACGATCTCTCTGATACGGAGCAACGCGACTATGATGCTATACTTCAAAAAGGTGGCGGGATTCGACAGTCTGGACAAGGAGGATAAAAAGGATACGAGATGCTTTTACACCTGGTGGGTGTCGGAGTGGTCTCCTGCAGACCCAGAGCCGAATCAAGAGTTGGAAAATGAGCTCAGCGTGATTGCGTTCCTGTCTTTATGGCTATCCAGAGATATATTCGACGACGGTTGGAAAGAAGACCATTAGAGGTGACCTCGTTAAGATCGCTATAAAGCCGGCAAAAGGTAAAGTTCTCCCCCGGGTGCCTTGTTCCTTGGATCGTTGTATTCTCATCCGGATGCCTTAGCAATGGACATGCATGTTTCTAACGGTACAAGAAGGTGGAATCGCACGTTCACTTCGCTTTTCTTGAGGCATTCTTATGGGAACACTTCAAAAGCTATGCTCCTTCCCCCTGCAAATTTGCTCACCAACTTGTATGGTGGCTCGAGAATACTCCATTTGGAATAAGAGGCGCCCCCAGAGCGGCGCGAGACTTGTGGACATATTTGACAATGTGTCTTCTGTAGATTTCCGTCCGTGGGGGCCGATCCACCATTCCATTGTTCAGCCAAAGACTTTTTCCATTGCTTCTGATGGTCCTGATGTTGTGTTGTGTACTGATGTTAAGACTATGAGACTTGGGGAAATTGTTTACCTGCATAGATGCATCCCAGGATATGTCCCTCTTTATTCAACGAAGAATTTACTGTGACTCCGTACAATATTTGAGGGCGGCTCGTCAAATGGGATTTGATCAGGGTGTCCCATTTATCCGTCCACCAGGAGTTCCAAAAGAATTCCTCCCGGATATTCTTAACGCTGACGCGTTTTCAGAAAGGGTGAGCCTTCCCTTCTGGCCTATCGGGAGAAACCCAGTGGTAACCGATAAGTACAAGGAATTTTGGAGGAGGCAATTGTTGATTTTCCAGGAATTCTCGGAGAGTATTGTGACAGGTTCTCGTGGTGAGCCATCTTCTGACGTCTTGAAGGAGCATTTCTGGTTGAAGCCGCTTCCAGCCAAACGGACCAGAGCTGAGGATTGCAGTCCCCAAGCAGGAGGGAGATCTAAGAGGCAGGCACGTGGTCCGGTGATCCTTAACTCCTCCAATATGCAGGTATTTAAATTTCTTCCTGTTGGTTCCTTTATTTCTCCAGGGTGAATCTTTATAAGAGTAATTCTTGCTTGAAATCAGGGGATTCCGAAAGAGAATGTCTTCACAAGGCTGGCGCGTATTCAGAATGAGAAGGCTGGCGGTACTGATCTTCATGCTGAGAAGTCTGGAGAAACCGCTCCTTTTTCCGACCGTGACAGAGATGATGCAAGTATTGACCTTCATGCTGAGGAGTCTGGAGAAACCGCTCCTTTTCCCAACCATGACAGAGATGATGCAAGCTCGGTCGGACAAGCCGCCTCCCTAAGTGATCTTGTTGACGGGGTCGTGATGGAATTAGTACCCAGAGCGAAGTAGATGCCCGAAGGAGTATAAGAAAGGTAGCGTATGCAATAATTGAGGCGGCTCCCCTTGAAATCCGTCCTGAGCAGGTTCCAGTGAATATGGCTATTGTGGTGACTTCTTCCGAAAGGCCCCCTGCAACTGACAAGGCTCCTGTGGTTGGTGAATTACCGGTGATGCAGCATGGGGCTTTGTTCGATCCTCCTTTCTTGTCCCTTATCCAGGTCATGTGTTGGTTGGTGGATTCGAGCGTGCTTGGGTTCAGTTCGAAGAGTTGTACACAGCGATATGGGAGAAGCACGACCATATTGCTACCACCACGAAGCTCAAAAGTCGTCTTGCGTTGGTCAACCGCGTCCAAGAAGCTTTAGTTTCTATCCAGGGGACGAGCGTCACGACTGGTCGAACAGTTTCTGAGGAGATGATTGAAGATTGGAGGTGCCATCGGGACGTGTTTGCGCAGTACAGCTTCAATGCTCCTTGGTTCTTCAAAGGGTTCTCCAAGATTCAGGAGCTTCAGAAATTACAGGATGAAGTCCCTTCTGCGGACTGTGTTGCTCGCCAAGAAGAAGAGGTTGAGAAGTTGTCTAAGGAACTGGAGCTGAAACAGGCTGCGCTTCAAAGGATGAAAGTATCTCTCGCCCAGAAGGACGAGTTGTTGTTGAAGGACTTTCCTTGAAGTATTCGTGCTATATACTTGCCTTTTCTTTTAGATGCTTTCCTTTGAGTGATAGTGAGGATTTTCTTTGACCTCCGGTTTTGAATTAATAGGTAATTGAATTGGCTTATTTTGAGATAGTTTTGTGAACAACCTTTTCGAAAGAGATTATGTTAAATGAAATTTGCATCTTGGTCATGAATAATTGCACATATCACATGAAATTGCAAATGTTATGCAAAAGGGAGGTACGGATGGAAACAAACATGGCGTTTGATCACTGAGCCTCTTTCTCCACGTGCGGGATGCCAAGTCCCCAGTGAATTCTAAACTATCTTTCTTGTAAAATTGTTGAGTAAAACTTACTTGCTTTTTAAGCCTCACTTGTATCAAACCGGAGTAGCCTCTCTAAGAAAATCCTCCGCACTAACTTCTCAGAGCTATCCCTCTGAACCAAGCTTCTCCTGAACAATGCGCTTCAAAGCGTTGCATTCACTGGTGGGGTGATGAAGGAACCGGTGGTAATGACAGTACCTCGGGTCCGTTACTTCTTGATCAGTGGGTGGACGCCATACCGGGGGTAGCTCCACCTCTCCATTTCGTACCCACGCCTCCAGTAGCTCCAGAATCTTCTTCATTGGGAAGGGGAAATGTAAGTACTTTGAGTCTGGCTTTTCCTGTGTTAGTGGGCGTTGTAACATCTCTCCGTGGCTTTGATGTGGAACAGGAGATGAAGCTGGAAGATTTGTGAGTGTCATCATATCTGCGGATCGCTTGCCTAGGTAAAAGGATGTGGAAGGTGTCGTAATGTCACTGCTGAGTGACCGGATTGAACGTTCCCATCCTCTGTATTCAGGTATTTCCTGATTGATTTCTCCTTTCTCAAGCATTTCTTCAGTCGGTTGGAAGGTCGATGCGGATTGGACAGTCTTCCGGGCTTCAACAAGAGCTTTGAGATATAAATCTTCTAATAGGGCTCCATAGGCTGCAGGCTCCCTTTCTTTATCTGGTAGACGTTGTAGTACTCCGGACAAGTCCTTTCCTATGTGGAGCTGCCTCGGTTCTTCATTGTTGACTGGACCATGTTGTTCGTCTTTCCTGAATCTCCTGCGGTTACGCGCTCTTTTTGCCTCTCCACCGGTAAAGGTGTGACTCATGACTAAGGATTCATCATTTCTTGCACTGCTTGAGTAGATGCCTACCGATCCTTCTTGTAATTGTGCTGTTATATCATTCAAAAGGCGAAATGTCTCGCTCTGTCTTCTGGTGACACCAGATTGATTTGCCAAGACATCCCCCAGCATTCTAGCTACACTTCCCATGGTATCTGAACCGCCTGTGGTTTCCTGATGAGGATGCATCGTGAGCCGAAAACCGAAGAATTGAGAATTCAATTTTTCGCAACCGATAGATCAACCTCCCATTGTGGTCGCCAATTATTTATGGGTGAAAACTACTCCTGCAGAATTTGGTAATTTGGGGTGTGGATGAGGAATGAATTTAAACCTTAAACAAATACACTGCGCGGTGAGTGCTTGTAGATTCGAGAGATCAATCTGTGCAAGTCCGGCCTAAACCAAGAAATGGCCATTCCAGACTTGTTTCGGTCACAAAGTGAAGGAGATGGGGTTGATCTTAGGGAGGGAAGCGAAGAAGGTGTTGAGATTGTGAAGGTGTTGGCTCGCTTATGACTTGTGTGTAAAGGTGAGCAGGCTTGTGATTGATGCAAGCAAGCTCTGGGTGTTGGAATACGTTTTTTGTATTAACACTTGGTTTTCTGTCTCGTCTGAACTTGTGTTGTTGTTTGAAATAGGGCGGAGAACCTATTTATACAAGTCATTGAGCCTTGTTCACGTCTCTCATGGGAAGTGGAGGAAGTGGAGTGATGGAGTAGTGGAGTTGTGCGTCTGTGCCACACGACCAGTCTTGCCCACTTCTCCTGTTCATCTCTAACCGTCCATGACTTCCTGACACGTTCTTGTGATGGCGCGTTGCACGCTGCACGCTGTAAACCGCAGACCAATACCCCAGTATGTATCCCCCAGTTTGTGACATGATTGATGTCTGGAATGTGTGGATCGTGAACCCACGAAAGATAGCATGTAATGCTGAATTGAATAACTGCGTTATTCAGGAAGTCGATACTTGTGAAGTATCATGTATTTTATGCAGGTACTACATTACGGTGTGGTAAAGTGATGGGTAATGACGCCTCACTAACCAAATAACTCCTGACCAGGGTTGTATAACCAAGCTGGTGAAGTTGGACGGATGAGATGATCTTTGAGACACTCATCTGCGACCGTTAATGAATATTAGGGTTTTTTGAAGAGGTGCGCAAGCATTACTCTTCAGCTTGGTCGAAACCGAGCATGGAAAGGGATTTGGAGAGGACCGACCGGGCATGTGTGTAGACAACATGCCGGTGTGCACGTCCATACCTCACTGTCCCATGAAGGCGCGATCTAAGCCACTCAATTTGACCGGTAAAGTTGAGTGGTTGAGATCGGTTTGCAGCAGAAATCCATTGCCGCAAAGGAGTTGGAAACCGCGTGACATCCCTAGTTTGGGCACGCGTTTCAAGACGACCCATCTTGGTCGGTCTTGGTCGATCATACCAGCGTGTAGGTGGTAGGCTGGTGTTCACACCTATACCTGACTATCCCATGAAAACGTGATCTAAGCCACTCAAATCGTCCGGTGAAGTTGAGTGGTCGAGATCAGTTTGTGGTTTGGGAGGCGTGGCCATGCTAGTTTGGGCGCACGTTTTGGATTAACCAGGCATGGTATGCCTTGGCCGAACACATGAGGAGGTAGGTGGGCCCACGGTGGTCATCTTTGGTATGACCGGAACCTGCTTAATCTAATCTGTGACCCTCCATTCGTGCCGGAGAAGATGGACGCGCGTGATGGCTTGAAACCCTAATTTTGGCTTTCAAAGCCGTGCGCCATGCTCTCTTTGGGTGTACGAATTTGTTGCAACCAAGTATGGTTGGTCTTGACCGATTGGTCAAGTGTGTAGTCGGGCCCACGGTGATCGTGTTGACATGCTCTGGGCCCTTTGAGTCTACATCTACACCCTCCATCTATACCTGCGAAGATGGATGGTTGAGACTGCTTTGCAACACATGTAATATGCCGCAAACCCTAATTTAGGGTTTTCCATCCATAATGCTTGGTATGAACGGTTTTTTGGCAAGCCAGGCCAATGACCGACCATGCGGGGTCGGCCGTGGGTATTCCATACCGCTTGGGGGTGATGGAATTGATGCGGGGTCATCCAATCATGCTTATGGAGTTGGATGATCAGGCGATCAGATCATATCCGGACTGATACGGTCAGTCCGGATGCTCAATCGGGCTAGTATAACACACCGAGAGGGGCTCAATCGGGCTAGTATAACACACCGAGAGTCAGCCTGTATGGGTATTTCGTACATGGTTTCATTATAGTGCTTGGAGGTTCGTGTTACTCTTACAGAGTAACACGCAGTCGTCATGCCACACTGATAATGAGTATTGGAAATACAAAGGCTGATATGAAATTCACAGGATGGGATTGTTGCTACATGCTCCAACCTAGAGGAATTTCATGTATTCACAGAATGGGATTGTTGCTACATGCTCCATTCTTGGTGAATTAAGTGAGGGAGTATCCAACACTTATAAATGGCTTTATCTTTTACAAGATGTCAGCGCATGATTTTTTCTGGTTTTTTTACAAATTTAACCTTAAACGAAAATCCACCATCAACAGCGAGATAAACTCGGCTCGAAATATCAAATGTGTATAATTGAAGTCTATATAGCAATATGACTTTTGTGTCAAATAGGAGATAGAGTAGATAGACTTTTGAGTGATGGATAAGTTCAAGTCTCCACATACCTTTTGTTGATGAAGTTCCACATGTTCCCTTGAGTAGTTCTTCGTCTTCATTCGATGAACGCCGTGAAGTCTAAAGCTCAACTACACTTTTTATCCTAATCCGAGATTTAGCAATAAATAGACTAGAAATCAAGACTTATAGTTTTGGAAACTAAACTTGACAAACAAGATTGAGATAGCAACACTTGCGAGTTCGACCAAGCAGTGCTCTAACAATCTCCCCCTTTGTCAATTTTAGTGACAAAACTATCAATACATATGGATTACAAAATAAATAAACTTTGTAGCTTCTCATCCAAATGCTTGATCTCCTTGGTTCTTCAACATTACACGAAATCTTCGTCACTTCCAAGTACTCCGGTGATTCTGAATGTGTTATACTCAGCATCATAGTTGTTAAAGATCCGTAGCTATAACAATAAGAAAACAAATGTTCTCAATCATTGTTATACAGTGTCATAGTATTATTTCACAGCATCAAAGTTCAATTGTATCACAACTTTGACAACAATACTATGGTGATATGTATCACTCCCCCTTAGTCAATACTTCATCTCACATGAAAACCACTCCCCCTTACATAATATCCGTAAACCATATGTATTTGTAGTGTGAACTACACATTAATTCTCCCCCTTTTTGCCAATATAAATTGACAAAGGTACGAAAACTAGTGGGATCCTAATGAAATTTTCATAGAGATACTTCATGACCAAAAGAGAAACACATATCAACTTTGTTTCGATGATTTCACATAGTCGAAACTTAGTGTATTCATCAAGGAGTTAATAAAGATACAAGATAACCCCTACAATACTCCACAACCGCACTCACCACAAAGATTTGGCAATTAAGCACAAGTTCAAATAAGAACTCTCCCCCATAAAATGTCATTCCAAAGGGAACAACAAGAGCGACCTTACTTTCACAAGAAAAGAAGGATTTCTTTGGACATTAACAAATCACATGAAACATGAATTTGTATCCAAAATACTCAATTAAATTAACCACAAGAGAACCTATGATCAATTTAATCAGAAATGCTCACATAAGAAAACTTACGGAGCCACACAGTAATTACACAAAGATGTGGATCAGGGAAAGATCAATACTGCGGAATATTCAAACATTCATTCTATTTTTCATCAATATTTGCATAGAGACATGTAATAGACTTAATCTTTGTAAACAAAAGTTCATCCTATCTTCCATCAATATTTGCATAATGACATAATAGGCTTAACTTTTGTTGTCAAAAGTTCATTCTATCTCATCAATAAAGACATATGATAGACTTAACTTTTGAGCATATATGGGACAATCACAACATCTATTATAAAATCCAATAACTCAATTGATTATGGGATTGCACAGATATAGCTTGTATAGAACAAATTCGTACACACACAATACGATTAAATCAATTTTCATCATGGATTTAATAGCTAGTATGTACATACAGAGTCACGATTATATTGGATATGCCGAAATAAAAAAAAATAGGGAAAGAGAAAAAAAATAGGAGAAAGTAGATCCAACTTAGCTGATTTGATTCCAGAGATTTCAACATTAGCTTGACGATAATTATATAACTGCTTTGATATAAATCATCCATGTAGAAAAAAAAAATCAACCGATCCAAGCTAGCTCTGCGGTATAGCTTCATGCATGATAACGTTTTGTAGTAGAATAATAGAGAAAGGCAAAGAGGCAGAGAATTTCTTATTGATAAGAGGAACCATATTACATAGATATAGCATCCTTTATATACATCCAAAGGGAAACTCTATGTATCTAGTTGGGACGCACATCCATGGGCCGTATGCCCTATAACAGTTATTTATTTATTTGTAGATGGAGAATACAATGAAAAAAATAGAATAATAACATAATTAAAGCCAAAAGTCTTAATCATTTTTGTTTATTTTAATTTAATTTTTATTTATGATCTTAATTATGATAGAACCCGATTAATGTATATTCATAATGATTATAGGTTACAAATCCTGCATCTGTCAGATGTCTTTTGCTATGATGAGACTGGGATGGTCGGATGCAATGTTTGTCTCTCAAAATGTTATCCGACCGTCCAAATCTCAAAAACCCCTTCTGTTTTGTAATATAGATATATTTTATATGTTTTGGTTTTAACCAACGAAGTTTTTGGTTCCAAAAATAATCCATGGTTGATGGTAAATGCGTATGTCTATTAAGACTACATTTTTGTTATGTCGAAAGACATATTTGATAATGAGTATATGTTCTCGAATTAATTGGATAATACTTTACGAAGCTTGTTTTCATGTAAGTTTCATGTATGAGATAAACTTAATTTCCACCATAAACAGGGGTAGACTATATAAACTATTAGAAGCAAGTGTTAATTAGCTTAAAAGCTATATTTATCTCTCTCCATAATCAAATCGATATAGGCTGCCATTATAAAATTGGCGTGAAATATCTCATTTGGTTTTATATAGGTGTTTTCCTATTGAAAGGCAAATCCAATCACATAAAGCAACAAGTAGCATTTTAGAAGAGGCTACAAATGGTGCTCCAATTGAGTCTATCATAGTAGGACGAGTAAAACCCACGTACCATGGCATGTAATTCTCATGATATTCATGACCTTCAGTCACCTCGTCCAAAAGACTCACATCAATTCTATGGTCACGTCTGTCGTTCAAATAATAAATCTCTGGTGGTGGAGCGTAGTGGACGTCAATAGTTTTTGGGGACGTGCTACACTCCTCCCTTACCACTTTATAGAACGGATCATCACCGAGATGAGGTACTTCTTGGACGTAACCCACTTGGGGCATTACCCGCTGTGGATCGTATGTAGGATCAGAATATCGCAACACCAATACCTCTGCGAAATTCATAAACGTTACGTAGCGAAGGCGTCGCAGATGAATAAAATAAATGACGCAATGGATGACGACAGCCAGAACACAAGAAAGGTGTGAAGACCTAGCGAGATCTAGGAGTGTGGCGAGATTATACATTTGTACACTTGCGACACTTCGCAAATCATTCCCAAAAATAAAGGACAGCTTAGCTGTCATCCATTATGTAACACCCTATATAAAGAGCCGAACAGGCCTATGGAGGGAGCGATCTTTTTCGAGTGTTGAGCAAGTCATTAAGAGAGAGAAAGTTTGTAGTGATTGTAATTTCTTTAGCTCTTTTCCATTTTATCTTGTAAACATTCAAGAAATTAATCAACAAAAATTATATTTGTTCATCTTCAATGGTTTGATTGTGTGGATTCTTGTGAGGGGTGTAGTGTAGGATTTCCTGCAACTACATATTGGCGATAGAAACAGGGATTGAAGATTAGAGATTGGATATTGTCATTAAAATTGTTCAAATCAAGAGTATGATGGATAAATTGGTTAAAATGGAGAAAGCCAGAATCAAAGAGAGTAATGGAGAATTGGAATGTAATATGATTACAAAGACGATGGTTAATAAATTTCATGAAAGTATCAGAGGAAGAATACACAAACGAGATTTTGAAGGAAAGAAAATTGTAACAACAGAGAAGGCGTCACCCTTGAAAGAATGGGAAAAACAGAAGATTACGTTTACAGCAACAGAGATATCAAGAGAGAATTTAAATCACACATCTCCACTAGTGATTACGATAAGCGCAAGCAAGGAAGAAGGAGAACCAACAAAAACAGTGGAAGAATGGGCAATAAATAGAACTTTGGTGGACACAGGGAGTTTAGTGAATATAATGTTTTATCATGCTTATAAAGAATTGGGGTACAAAAATGAAGAAATGATTTCCTCAACATATCATATCCATGGTTTCGGCAAATCTATAACAAAACCTAAAGGGGAAATAAAAATGTGAATTCTGTTGGGAGAAATTGAAACACAAGTGACGTTATGTGTAGTGGATATGGAATCGCCATACAACATGTTGTTGGGAAGACCATGGGTACATGCAATAAAAGCTGTAGCCTCGACATTTCATCAATGTGTCAAATTTCCTATGCCGAGTGGGATTGGCGAAATCAGAGGAGATACCGATAAAGGAAGGATATATCATCAAATCGAGGTAAAACATTATGAAGAACAGGTGAAGAGGCGAAAAGATCGCAAAAAGATGGCAAAAGCAGCGAAAAAGGAAGAAGAATTTAGAACTTACATGATAAGAGCAGAAGAAGGAAAAGGAATACCTAGCGAAATCTCGGAAGAAGAAAATGAGCTTGCGAAGGAAATAAAAGGACCAACGTCTATGGGAGAACCGAAGGCTAGCTACACCGCGGCAGAGCCGACAAAGGAAGTGAACGTCGGGCGAAGAAGAACCCAAGATGTTAAAAATTGGGACTAAAATGGAGGCGAGATGAGGAAAGAAGGACTATTGATTTGTTGCGAGATTACAAAGACATTTTCGCATGGGATATGGATGAGATGCCTGGAATAGATCCATCTGTAGCGTGCCATAAATTGGAGATTGCCAAAAATGCAAGACCATTCAAACAGAGAATTAGAAAGATTTCAACAGCATATCACCCTCTTATAGAAGAAGAATTGTAGAAGATGCTTAACGCAGGAATCATTAGACAAGCAAAATATCCCGAATGGATAGCAAATATGGTCGTAGTCCCAAAGAAGAAAAAGGGATAAGAATTTGCATAGATTTTACTGATCTAAACAAAGCTTGTCCGAAAGATAGCTTTCCTTTGCCAGATATTCTGCAAATGGTTGAGTCAGCGGCAGGAAATGAAAGGATATCCTCTCTTGATGGATACAAAGGCTACAATCAAATTCCCCTCGCTGGTTAAGCATTTATTTAAAAAAAAAAAAAAAATTAAAAAAATTAAAAAAAAAAAAAAAGTTTTACATAAAACTTCAACTTTTAGAGATTTTAGAGTCACTAGCATACTTCTAGGTATGTTTACATAGAGATTCTGACCGACATAATTGAACTTGGAAATGTTAGAGAACTACATTCGGATTTCTTGATTGTTAGAGTGTTAAATAATGGATTTAATCATGCCGGTGATGCAAATTTGGTGCAGGGAGAAATGCATTATTAGAGTTGCTGATCAATCATTAGTGGAGACTACCCGTATTCATATCATGTGAGGCACCGACCAGAAATTTTTCCATCTACTAAAGAGCTTTATTTTGAGTGTGTGTCACCGTACGTAAATTCCGGGTAGAATGGTGAGCTACCCAACCTCCCACCAATAGAAGCACTACTCTTTGATCTCTTGAGTGCTAATTTTGTCAATCATGAGGGTGACGTCTATAGATGAAAGCCTCCTTCTTGTAGTTCGATTTGCAGTTAGCACCATTATCTCTCGCAACAACAACGGATCCATAGAAACACCATCATAATCAACAAGGAGCGACATCAAAATTTACAAGGAAAGTTGGAAAAGTTCAAGGTTTATAAGCAACAGAACGAGAAAAAGAGCAAATTTCATATTTAAGTAAAGCAACATACAAAGAGCAGATTTTTACATATATGTTGAGGACTTACAATACAATGAGGTAATTTTATATCCAAGTATGAAGACTTATTTATAAGAGCGAAGAAAAAAAAAGGTGAGAATTGTTGAAGTTTATGATTTCAAGACGATACAAGTTGTGAAGAATCAAGCGGTAAAATACTTCTCCCACGACCACGGTTTGTTTTATTTCTCTTGTTTATAAAAAAAAAAAAAAAAAAAAAAAAATGAAAAAAAAAGAGAAATATTGTTTTGTTTTTATTTATTTAATAAGCCGTGGGGAAGGAAAATCTATAAGGAAGTTTCAAGCGGCAAGGATTTAAGGTAAAAAGAGTTACAAAGTGTCAAGGATTTATGAAATTCGAGAGTTTATCATCAATAGTTGAAACTGAAGACGAAGACCAAGGAGATCAAGACGAGGAGCGGAAGACGTTTCTATTGGATGCCGTGAGAGTGGTGTTATCATAATTGGCGATCGTATGTGAAGGTGAGTAAGTAATCTCATCCTCGATAATAGTGGTTGATTTCCTTTCTTAGAGATCGTCAGAAAAATAGTTTTTCAAAATGTTAAAAGATGTGGGTTTTTAAAAATATTTCGGAAGTTGTCCTTCCCACCATTCAACGTGTTGCAGGAATTCTTTCTTCATTCCTACCTGCACACATGTGAGAACCATAAAAAAGCCGTCTTTTTGAGTGCAATTATCATAAAATCCTTTTTGGTGAGGCAGAAGTCGAGGCGAAATGCTTATTGATCGTTTCTCAAACATTTGTTCTCTCATTATGGTGTGGTTATTTCTCACTCAACATTTAAGAATGAGAATATGTTCTTTAGTATTTCTAACTTCTTATTACTAGCATGCAGAAACTATATGTCCTCATAGCTCTTTGGATGCTTGGGACGCTTGAACGCTTTGAAGTTGTGAGTTTTTAGTTTGATTTGCTCGAGGATTAGCAAAGTCTAAGTGTGGGGGAATTTGATAGGGTGTAGAATACATCCTATTTACTATTTATTGTTTATGCTTTCTTTGCTATTTTTCTTGTAAATTATGTATTTTACGCTTGTTTTGAGTTTTATAGCTACTATGGAGTCGCACAGAGGAAAAGAAGAAGAAATTACCCAATTTGAGCAAAAAGGGCAAAAACTGTCATTTCATGGGCAAACACTATCGGGAGCCAAGCCAAAGTTAAGGGATGACTCTCTTTTGGAGGAGTGATAAACACAGACCAGCTAAGGTTAAGGGACTTCCATTGGGTGGTCGGATCTAGGCACAATGGGTGCAAATAGACGCCCCATTTTTAAAGCCCTGATTAGGTCGAATCAAGAAGAGATATTCTTCTCTTCTCTTTTCCTTTACTGAGCCGCTGAAGATATTCATGGGAGATTCTGATGGGAGATTGCTCACGGTTTTGGAAAGAATTGAATGATAAATAAGAAAGCATCATTGAAATTAAAGAGAGGAAGATCAGAACTGCAACAAAAGCTAGGGTTCGATGTAACCTGAGAATGAATTGGGTTTGTTTTGTGAAAGATGCAGATGGTGATTCAGGTTTTGTAGCTGTAATTGGAGGATGATTCATTGGATATTTATTATCAAGATCGATGCTGGGTTTCTGAAGATGAATTCGATGGCGATTGAAGAGATATCTGAGATGTATTTGAATCTGTTGATGCTTAGGAAAAATGGGTTAGTCTCTAATTTGAATCTGCTGGTGAATCTGTGTAAAGGGTTTGGAGAAATTGGAAGTGATAAAGCTCGAGAAACTAAGACCTGTGATGATTGAAACTGGGAGAGAGATGCCGAACAGAGTGTGGGTGTTTGTCTGGGTCAAGTTTGAGAAGAAGAATGGTTGGCTGCCGAACTGTGGTGATTGAGGAGTTTGCATGGTTTCTGTTGGAGTTGAAGATAAATACAGAGAAATGAAGTCTGAGCTCGAGTTTAATGGCGATGAATGGTGCATCTCAAGTTGAAATTTGGGAGTTGCTGTTGTTGCCGGAAATTGTAAAGAAGACATGCTGCTACTGTTACAGGGAGATTGAATGAATGGGCTTGTGAAGAATGAGCACTGGAAGGCACAGGATGATGTTGCAGGAGCAGTGAAATGAATAGATGTATGTGCTAGGATTTGAACAGGGATGGAGCTAAAGAGAGGCCTGAACTTGGCCGGGAAACACCAGAAAACAGCCGAGACTCGGCCGGTTTTCTGCACCGGCGAGTCAACTCGGCGATGACCGATCCAGACGACTCAACCCAGCCCAGTCAGACCAGTAAGCCGAATCAGAAGCTGACTAGAAGCTAACTCATCATCTGCCTTGACCCGATTGACTAACTGAAGACCGTCTTGACTGTTAACTCTGGCGGTACCGTGACGGAATATTCCGTCGACGGAGAAGAAGATTCCGGTGCCGTATTCCGGCCAAATTCCGGCTTTCCGGCGACTAAAATTACAGATTTTTGTGTGGATTCTTCTCATGGGTGTGAAGACTTGGAATTGGATGGAGAATTTGGCTCAAATTTGGAAAGAGAAGATGGAAGATGAGAAAGACTTGAATTTAGAAATTGAATTATTATGGAATGAGGATTCTAATCCTTGGAAGATTTGGAGAACATTGAAGCCTATAAGTAGAGAAGTTCTCTACACATCTTTATATCTCTTTACACACCTCTCTACACACACAACACTTGTGTTTTTGTTTGCTTTTCAAAATTCTTCTTTTAATTATTTGTGTGAACTTTAAAAATTCTCCTTCTAATTATTTTGTGTGAATTTGAAAAACATGAGTAGCTAATTTTCTTATTGATTGAGGATGAATTCCTAGTTCTTAATATATGATTTGAGTTTTGTTTCAATTCTATTTTGAAGTTTTTCACATGATTATCGTTCGTTTTTACTAATAGGAATGTTTACACATTCATGATTGATTGATAGATTGTTTAGAGTGCACGCTAAATTGATTTGTTAATTTGATCTAAAGCTAGTGAAAGTTAGGGGATAAGTAATCGTTTCTTGACTCTTTACATAAGTAGCAAACACGAGACCTTGCGGAGGGATTCCGTGGAGCGATTGTGTGTAAAAACAACGCTAGAAAGTGGACCAAGTGAACCGAGTTTAACTACTAGTACTAAACCTAAATTCATAGATCTTAATGCATTCGGGGAATTACATCTTGTAAGCGAACCTCAAGGTGGTTCTTTTGAATAGAATCTCGATAACTAAGCGGACTTGTTACTCGGTGAAATAAGGGATTTTGGGGCTAGCTAAGCGAACCTGCTATCCTACGGTTGGTGATAATCTGTGACTAATAACATGTGGATGAAAAACATAACTTGATTCATTGTTTTGCAACGAAGAATGATTCCTTGATCTTGTCTCTCTTATTGATTTCAACTTTATCTTTTAATTGCTTTGTTTATTTTCTTTTGCTTTATACATCCCCCCTTTTTGTGACAATTTTTACAACTAGAATCTCTTGCTCCTCGTGGGAACGAACTTAACTACCACTATATTATTTTTAATTGAGTGGAAATAAGATATTAATTTGATTGCACCTACGACACGCATCAATTCCCCCACACTTAGACTTTGCTAGTCCTCGAGCAAATCAAACTAAAAACTCACAACTTCAAAGCGTTCAAGCGTCCCAAACATCCAAAGAGCTATGAGGACATAGAGTTTCTGCATGCTAGTAATAAGAAGTTAGAAATACTAAAGAACATATTCTCATTCTTAAATGTTGAGTGAGAAATAACCACACCATAATGAGAGAACGCGTGTTTGAGAAACGATCAATAAGCATTTCACCTCGACTTCACGCCTCACCAAAAAGGATTTTATGATAATTGCACTCAAAAAGACGACTTTTTTATGGTTCTCACATGTGTGCAGGTAGGAATGAAGAAAGAATTCTTGCAACACGTTGAATGGTGGGAAGGACAACTTCCGAAATATTTTTAAAAACCCACATCTTTTAACATTTTGAAAAACCATTTTTCTGACGATCTCTAAGAAAGGAAATCAACCACTATTATCGAGGATGAGATTACTTACTCACCTTCACATCCGATCGCCAATTATGATAACACCACTCTCACGGCATCCAATAGAAACGTCTTCCGCTCCTCGTCTTGATCTCCTTGGTCTTCGTCTTCGGTTTCAACTATTGATGATAAACTCTCGAATTTCATAAATCCTTGACACTTTGTAACTCTTTTTACCTTAAATCCTTGCCGCTTGAAACTTCCTTATAGATTTTCCTTCCCCTTAAAATGAAAAAGGAAAAAAAGGGATTTATCTAAAAGCTTGGACAACTATGTGCAAGCCCTTAACTGAAGGTGGTCTTGGTTTTCAAAACATTGAAAACTTTAATCTAGCAATGTTGTCTAAGATGGGATGGAGATTAAAAGAAAATCCCCATTCCCTTTGTGCCACTATCTTAAAAGCTAAATACTATCCAGACAATGATATCTTGCATATAGACACAAAGCCGAAAGGAAGAGATAGTTGGATATGGAAAGGAATGCTAGCTGGAGTTGAGCAAATAAAACAGCACAGACTTTGGATAATAGGAAACGGAACAAATGTTAACATATGGGAAGACTATTGGATACCAAAAGTAAAGCCACCAATAATTAGGCATGTTAATGGAGCGCAGAACATAAACAAGGTAAGTCAGCTCATGACCGACAATAAACTATGGGACATAAATATACTAGAAGAGTGCTTTGAGCAATTTACAATCAACTACATTCTGAATATTAGTATTCCTGTTCAAGATGTGGAAGATAAGGCTCAATGGGCACTGAATTCAAAAGGAAATTTTACGGTAAAATCTCTTTATGACAAAATTAACTCAACAGATGATGAACATGAAAACTGGAACCAAATCTGGAAGATGAAAATTCCTCCATCTGTGAAGACTTTTGTCTGGAAAGCAGCTCATTCTATACTTCCCAATAGTATGAGAGTGGCTGCAATCATCCCGGATATAAATACTACTTGTACTCTCTGCAACATGGGAGAGGAATCTCTTACACATTTATTTATGCAATGCAACTTCTCAAAACAGGTATGGATGCACTTGAATTTTAGTATGAATTATGTTATTGAAGGTAACATTGACTTTCATGAATGGCTAAATGCTTGGTTTACTAATACAAACAGAGGAGGCTTTGCCTTAGATTGGTCTGAATTTTGCAGTATAATCACCTGGCATATCTGGAAAGCTAGATGCGATTGGACATTAGGAAAACAGAAACAAGACAGTGCAGCAACAGCTAATAATATAGTCAAATACATTAATAGCATCAGAAATATAAATAATCCAGATTACTCAATTTTACAGACTTTATACTATAACCCTATGCATGATGATTGTTTGGAGATAACTAGAATTGACAATGGAATAACACAAAACTCGTTAGGCTACACAATCAACATAGCCTTGGCTATGATGAATCCCATAACTTCTTCAGGAATTGGGTTAACTTGTGTTGATTTTGCAGGTTATACTATTGAAGCAAGGGGAACAACTGAAAACTGTATTACAAGAGAGGAGCTAGAACTAAAAGCAGCTGAAACAGCTTTCAGATGGGCAGCGGAGTGGAGTGGCCATGAAATTACCTTCCAAAGTGATTCAGAACCTACTTTGATTTTGCTTAGAGGAATGTATATTAAAGCAAGACAACATAGATATGCTATTAGTACAGATTTTGGGAACAACCATACAACTATAAATTTTAAAATTTCTGCTCTTATTTTGAAGAATAGAATAGATATTATCTGGGCAGCAAATACAGCAGTCTACTGTAATCTTTATGACATCAAAAACATTTGGAAGGGAGAAACTTTAGGACTTTTATTAAATATGTTTAGCTCTGAATATTTCAATGCAAATGTAACTTGGTCTATACCACAAACTATTGTGGGTAGATATCTATCGGTGTAATTGATAGAGGTGTTCTTCCTCTCTATTTTATGAAAAAAAAAAGATTTTCCTTCCCCACGGCTTATTAAATAAATAAAAACAAAACAATATTTTTTTTTTTTTTTTTTTTTTGATAAACAAGAGAAATAAAACAAACCGTGGTTGTGGGAGAAGTATTTTACCGCTTGATTCTTCACAACTTGTATCGTCTTGAAATCATAAACTTCAACAATTCTCACCTTTTTTTTTCTTAGCTCTTATAAATAAGTCTTCATACTTGGATATAAAATTACCTCATTGTATTGTAAGTCCTCAACATATATGTAAAAATCTGCTCTTTGTATGTTGCTTTACTTAAATATGAAATTTGCTCTTTTTCTCGTTCCGTTGCTTATAAACCTTGAACTTTTCCAACTTTCCTTGTAAATTTTGATGTCGCTCCTTGTTGATTATGATGGTGTTTCTATGGATCCGTTGTTGTTGCGAGAGATAATGGTGCTAACTGCAAATCGAACTACAAGAAGGAGGCTTTCATCTATAGACGTCACCCTCATGATTGACAAAATTAGCACTCAAGAGATCAAAGAGTAGTGCTTCTATTGGTGGGAGGTTGGGTAGCTCACCATTCTAACCGGAATTTACGTACGGTGACACACACTCAAAAGAAATCTCTTTAGTAGATGGAAAAATTTCTGGTCGGTGCCTCACATGATATGAATACGGGTAGTCTCCACTAATGATTGATCAGCAACTCTAATAATGCATTTCTCCCTGCACCAAATTTGCATCACCGGCATGATTAAATCCATTATTTAACACTCTAACAAGCAAGAAATCCGAATGTAGTTCTCCAATTATGTCGGTCAGAATCTCTATGTAAACATACCTAGAAGTATGCTAGTGACTCTAAAATCTCTAAAAGTTGAAGTTTTATGTAAAACTTTTTTTTTTTTTTTTAATTTTTTAATTTTTTTTTTTTAAATACATGCTTAACCACTCCCCCACACTTAAACCTTACATTGTCCTCAATGTAATTGAATCGTCCTAGTAAAGTCAAGGTGGGAAATTTTAACATGATATGGAACAAGAAAAAGAAATAACAAAAAGCAAAAGGATAAGAAATACAAAACCTATGGGTTGCCTCCCATTAAGCGCTTGTTTTAAAGTCGACGTCCCGACTTAGCCCTTGCTAGATTCATTAGCCCGCATATACTAACAATCGGAAAATTTGGGGATCAACCCATAATACCTGTTTTGCAAACAATAACTCCATACAAATATTAGCACAAGAAAACAATAGTGAATTTATCGCTCGATAGAAATTTCCCCCACACTTATTCTCGTCCACACTCGGAAGTGTATAAAGAACATAGAATTTGGGAACTTCCATGTGTTCCTCTTGGCAAACCTGCATGGTGTTAGAATCAAGTGTTTCCAATGGTGGATATCTAGAAACAAAATCATCCAAAAATACTTTCGAAGCACATACATTCAAACCAATAAGAGGTAAAGGAGAAGAATCAATATGCAAAGGGTTAGACAAACCTTGCACAATTTCTTGTATTATAGAATCCTCTTCATCCTTAAAAAATTCAAGTGAATTACTTACCTCTTGTATATCATGGTCCTCTATTAAACCTTGCCACCATTCTTCGTCGTTTTCTACCTTAACCAACGTCTTGGCATCATTAAAATAATTTGCAAATTCAATTGGGTCTTCCACAAAATCAATCAATTTGGTTTCATCCTCTAGCATCATCTCTTCAACATTCTCATCATCGGAATCGGGCCATTCACTAAAATGATTCTCGTCGGTATAGATTGTAAGATCTTCTTGTGCGGGTGTCACACCGTTTATAACAATAGGTAAGTCACACCCAATCTCCTCCTTTTGAATAGGTGAAGGATCGTTATTATGATCCGGAGTTGGAATAACTTCCTCATTGTTGCAATGCTCATACACTTACGCGGACTCATATCTTTCCCTAAGGAATTTTTTCCAAGCACTAATTGCATCTTCCTCAAGCTCTACCTTTTGAATAGGTGCTTGATCATTATTAAGATCAAGGCTCAAGTAAGCTACACTAGCATCTTCAAAAGTCCCCAAAGGTTGGCCTTTTCCAACATAATCATCGATCAAATATTCACTACACACCATAGGCACATTAGAATAGTCATTGCTTTGATAGCAAAATTCTTCTTTATCCCTCTCCTCCTTGTATTGATCCATGTCTCTTCGTATTTTAGCAATGCCGTCTTGAAGTTGTTGGAGTTGCTCATCCTCATTTTTATCGAGTTGAGTAATTTGTTCGTATAATTTCTCCGAATTCCTTTGAATTTCTCGATGTGGTTCCTCCCAAACATAGGGTTGCTGGTCTTGTAGTGATTCTTGCAACTTTTGTTGAAGATCCCCAATCATGGCACACATCTTATCTGCAAAATTAGAGAATTTCTGATGATAAACAAAACTATCCTCCCATCCATGTGATTGTCCACTTACATACCCGTCATAAGGTTGTTGATATGTATGAGAATATCCATAAGGTTCTGTAGGAAATTGATCATAGCCAAAAGATTGGTTTTGATTGTATCCTAAGGATGGTTGGAAGTTGTCATAATGTTGAGGTTGAAAACCGTATTGATTGTTGTAATATGCTTGCTCTTGTCCACCATACATGGAAAACCGGTACCTGAAATAAGATTCTCAGAAACTAAGTTAGATACGATATAAAATCTAACAAAGCAAGAATAAAGCAAAAAGAAAAATAAAAACAACTAAAATCATCCGCTGCTCCCCGGCAACGGCGCCAAAATTTGATGCGTGTCGTAGGTGCAATCAAATTAATATCTTATTTCCACTCAATTAAAAATAATATAGTGGTAGTTAAGTTCGTTCCCACGAGGAGCAAGAGATTCTAGTTGTAAAAATTGTCACAAAAAGGGGGGATGTATAAAGCAAAAGAAAATAAACAAAGCAATTAAAAGATAAAGTTGAAATCAATAAGAGAGACAAGATCAAGGAATCATTCTTCGTTGCAAAACAATGAATCAAGTTATGTTTTTCATCCACATGTTATTAGTCACAGATCATCACCAACCGTAGGATAGCAGGTTCGCTTAGCTAGCCCCAAAATCCCTTATTTCACTGAGTAACAAGTCCGCTTAGTTATCAGATTCTATTCAAAAGAACCACCTTGAGGTTCGCTTACAAGATGTAATTCCCTGAATGCATTAAGATCTATGAATTTAGGTTTAGTACTAGTAGTTAAACTCGGTTCGCTTGGTCCACTTTCTAGCGTTGTTTTTACACACAATCGCTCCACGGAATCCCTCCGCAAGGTCTCGTGTTTGCTACTTATGTAAAGAGTCAAGAAACGATTACTTATCCCCTAACTTTCACTAGCTTTAGATCAAATTAACAAATCAATTTAGCGTGCACTCTAAACAATCTATCAATCAATCATGAATGTGTAAACATTCCTATTAGTAAAAACAAACGATAATCATGTGAAAAACTTCAAGATAGAATTGAAACAAAACTCAAATCATATATTAAGAACTAGGAATTCATCCTCAATCAATAAGAAAATTAGCTACTCATGTTTTTCAAATTCACACAAAATAATTAGAAGGAGAATTTTTAAAGTTCACACAAAGAATTAAAAGAAGAATTTTGAAAAGCAAACAAAAACACAAGTGTTGTGTGTGTAGAGAGGTGTGTAAAGAGATATAAAGATGTGTAGAGAACTTCTCTACTTATAGGCTTCAATGTTATCCAAATCTTCCAAGGATTAGAATCCTCATTCCATAATAATTCAATTTCCAAATTCAAGTCTTTCTCATCTTCCATCTTCTCTTTCCAAATTTGAGCCAAATTCTCCCTCCAATTCCAAGTCTTTCACACCCATGAGAAGAATCCACACAAAAATCTGTAATTTTGGTCGCCGGAAAGCTGGTATTATGGCCGGAATTTGGCCGGAATCCGGCACCAGAATCTTCTTCTCCGTTAATGGAATATTCCTTCACGGTACCGTCAGAGTTAACAGTCAAGACGGTCTTCAGTTAGTCAATCGGGTCAAGGCAGATGATGAGTTAGCTTCTAGTCGCCTTCGATTCGGCCATCGGGTCCGACTCGGGCTGGGTTGAGTCGTCCGGATCGGTCATCGCCGAGTTGACTCGCTTGATCAGTAAAACCGGCCGAGTCTCATTTGTTTTACAGTGTTTCCGCCAAGTTCAGGCCTCTCTTTAGCTCCATCCCTGTTCAAATCCTAGCACATACATCTATTCATTTCACTGCTCCCGCAACATCATCCTGTGCCTTCCAGTGCTCATTCTTCACAAGCCCATTCATTCAATCTCCCTGTAACAGTAGCAGCATGTCTTCTTTACAATTTCCGGCAACAACAGCAACTCCCAAATTTTAACTTGAGATGCACCATTCATCGTCATTAAACTCGAGCTCAGATTTCATCTCTATGTATTTGTCTTCAACTCCAACAGAAACCATGCAAACTCCTCAATCACCACAGTTCGGCAGCCAGCCATTCTTCTTCTCAAACTTGACCCAGACAAACACCCACACTCTGTTCGGCATCTCTCTCCCAGTTTCAATCATCACAGGTCTTAGTTTCTCGAGCTTTATCACTTCCAATTTCTCCAAACCCTTTACACAGATTCACCAGCAGATTCAAATTAGAGACTAACCCATTTTTCCTAAGCATCAACAGATTCAAATACATCTCAGATATCTCTTCAATCGCCATCGAATTCATCTTGTAAACCCAGCATCGATCTTGATAATAAATATCCAATGAATCATCCTCCAATTACAGCTACAAAACCTGAATCACCATCTGCATCTTTCACAAAACAAACCCAATTCATTCTCAGGTTACATCGAACCCTAGCTTTTGTTGCAGTTCTGATCTTCCTCTCTTTAATTTCAATGATGCTTTCTTATTTATCGTTCAATTCTTTCCAAAACCGTGAGCAATCTCCCATCAGAATCTCCCATGAATATCTTCAGCGGCTCAGTAAAGGAAAAGAGAAGAGAAGAATATCTCTTCTTGATTCGACCTAATCAGGGCTTTAAAAATGGGGCGTCTATTTGCACCCATTGTGCCTAGATCCGACCACCCAATGGCAGTCCCTTAACCTTAGCTGGTCTGTGTTTATCACTCCTCCAAAAGAGAGTCATCCCTTAACTTTGGCTTGGCTCCCGATAGTGTTTGCCCATGAAATGACAGTTTTTGCCCTTTTTGCTCAAATTGGGTAATTTCTTCTTCTTTTCCTCTGTGCGACTCCATAATAGCTATAAAACTCAAAACAAGCGTAAAAAACATAATTTACAAGAAAAATAGCAAAGAAAGCATAAACAATAGATAGTAAATAGGATGTATTCTACACCCTATCACTCGCTGAAGAAGACAAAGAGCATACTGCCTTTTTCGCTCCAAGAGGATTATACTGTTATACAAAGATGCCATTTGGTCTGCGAAATGCTAGAGCAACATACCAAAGGATGGTAGAAAAGGTGTTTGCGAAATGGATACATAAAACACTAGAGGTATATGTGGATGACATGTTAATAAAAAGTAAAGAAGCAAAAGACCATGTACGGGACTTGAGGGAAATTTTTGAGCAAATGAGGCATTTCAACATCAAAGTAAATCCAGAAAAATGTACCTTTGGGGTTGCATCAGGAAAATTTTTAGGTTACATTGTGTCAAAAGAAGGAATACAAGTCGACCCAGAGAAAGTACAAGCAATTCGCGATATGCCAACGCCAGCAACAGTGAAAGATGTGCAAAAGTTAAATGGACTATTAGCTTCGCTAGGAAGATTCATCTCGCGATCATCTGATAAGTGTAAACATTTTTTCAACATACTTAAAAAGGGAGCGAAATTTAGATGGACAGATGAATGTGAAAAGGCTTTACAAGGAATAAAAGAACATCTAATGGATATATCAATTTTACAAAAAGCAGAGCCAGGGGAGGAATTATTAATCTACCTTGCGACCACCTCGCATGCACTAAGCGCAGTATTATTGCGAATAGACGCAGGAGTGGAAAAGCCAATCTATTACATCAGCAAAACATTCAATGCCGCTGAGAGGAATTATTCAAAAATTGAAAAACTAATTTTGGAATTAGTCTATGCAACATTTAAACTTCGCATATACTTCCAAGCACACACAGTTAAGGTAGTGACAAAAGTACCGATTGAGTCAGTAATGAAAAATTCAAAAAGGTCAGGAAGGGTTGAGAGATGGGATGCTCAAGTAAGTCATTAAAAAATCAAATATGAAATACTATCTTCACCAAAATCACAAGTTGTCACAGATTTTTTTAGCAGAATTTCCTTTGGAAGAGGATGAAGCAGTGGAAGAAATGATGGATATAGAATAAGAACATGGAAATCCAAGGGATTTATTAACTGGCCAAACAGGTGGGAAATATTGGTAGATGGATCATCAAATGGGGAAGGCAACGGAGTTGGGATCGTTCGATTTCGCCAGAAGGCAATAAAATGGCTTTTTCTTTCAGATTGGAATTTGCATCTACCAACAATGAAACAGAATATGAAGCTATAATACATGCTCTGCAATTCGCAATAGAAATGAAGTTGGAAAATGTGAGAGTCACCAGTGATTCCCAATTAGATATTCGCCAGATAAAAGAAGAATATACTACAACTGAACTATCTTTGAAAAAATACAAGAAACTTGTTAAAGAATTATCGGCGAAGATACCAAAAATAAAATGGAGACATATATCAAGAAGAGACAATAGACTCGCAGATGCTTTCGCTTTTATATCAAGTATGATGACAGATCCAGCTGCGAGATGCATAAAAATACAGACACTTTTATCACCATCAATCGATAAAGAGGAAGGGCAAGAGACAGAAGTGATGCTCATAGAAGATGGAGAACAAAGGCCCTATAGTGAAGATTGGAGAGCAGAACTTCATGCATATCTGATGAAAGGAGAAACACCAAGAAATAGATTAGAGGCGCACAAATGAAAAAGCCGTGCAACAAATTATGAATTAAGAGACAGGGTACTGTACCGAAGATCCTTTAATGGACCCTCGCTTAGATGTCTAACACGAAAGGAAGGAGAAACAGTGTTAAAGATGTTACATAGTGGGGATCTTTGGCAATCACATGAAGTGGTGGAAGATCTTTGGCACATAAGGCGAAAAAATGCAAGGTTATTATTGGCCATATATGCATGAAGATGCGATAAAGATATTTTTACCTTCATATTCGAAAAATCATATGAAGAAACAAATATCAAAGGCGTTGCGAAGATTGTCAAAGGCACGGAAAGAAAATACATGCACATTAGGAGAGAGAAAGTTTAAGAGTGAGCACCATTAACTTCTTCAACAAGTGTATGGCCTTTTGGAAAGTGGGGTTTAGACATTGTGGGACCATTTTTACGAAGGAAGGGAAAGGCATACCTAGCGAGTGGAGAAGAAAATGATCTTGCGAAAAGAACCAAAAGGACCGACCCCTATGGGAGGGGCAAAGAAGGTATCCGATTGTCGATCTAAATAAGGCTTGCCCTAAAGATTATTTCACAAAATGGGCGTTACATTATATCAAAGGAAGGAATACATGTTGACCCGGAGAAAGTAAAAAGTAAAAGCGATAAGTGTAAACACTTTTTAGCGTCAAAAAACAACACATTCGCGATAAAGATATTTTTACCTTCATATTCGAAAACATCATATGAAGATTTAGAATCCCCACGATAATGGGAAGCAATTTGAAGGGCAAAATATGAGTTGCTGCTTAATGCATTTGGATAAGATGTGGAAAATCAACTCCATTATATCCACAAGCTAATGGCCAAGCGAGGCAACAAACAAAACAATTGCCGATATATTGAAGAAAAAGTTGGTATCGACACGACAACGGGAAGCAGTTTGAGGGACAAAATATATAATTGTTGCTCAATGCGTTTCAGATAAAGTGTGGGAAATCAACTCCTTTATACCCGCAGGCCAATGGACAGGCAGAAGCAACAAATAAAACAATCGCAGATATACTGAAGAAGAAGTTAGAAGGACATAATAAGGCATGGTGTGAACAAGTGCATAATGCAGTATGGGCTTACAATACAACCAGGTGATAAGCTACGGGAATGTCACCCTTTTGTTTAACATGTGGAGTTGAAGCTGTACTTCCGACAGAAGTTATTATTCCAACAACAAAGAAAGAAGCTTGGGAGAAAAATCTTAGTGCGGGTAACATTTTGATCAAGTTAGATGAATTAGAAGAAAAAAGAGAAAGAGCACTACATCATATAAATAATTACCAGCGAAGATTAGCCAGAGAATTTAACAAACGTGTCAAGACACGCGAATTCAACCAGGCGATTTGGTGTTGAGAGAAACACCAGTATATCAGCGAGAAAGTGGTGGCAAGCTGGCGAAAAAATGGGATGGACCTTATATCATCAAGGAGATAGTCGGAACAGGGGCATATAGATTAATGGATCCTGAGGGCAAAGATGTGTGTAGTTGCAGGAAATCCTACACTACACCCCTCACTTGAATTTGCTTAATCAATCCATTTGAAGATGAATAATAATGTGTTTTATTAATTGTTACTTGAAAGATTTACAAAGTAATGTAGATCAGAGCTAAAGAAATTACAATCTCTCTTAATTTTTCTCTCCTAATGACTTGCTTAACCATTCAAAAAAGACCTCCTCACAAAAAACCTGGCTCAACCCTTTATATAGGATAGTATACAATGGATGACAACTAATTTGTCCTTTATTTTCGGGGAATCACTCGCGAAGTGTCGCGAGTGTTATAAACGTTTTCCTTGCGACACTCCTAGATCTCACCAAGTCTTCATACTTTTCTCATGTTTTGGCTATCGTCATCTATTGCGTCATTTATATTACTTCCTGCGACGCCTTTCGCAGTGTAGTTGTTTATTATTCTCGCAAAGCATTGATGTCGCGATATTCTGCTCCTACATCTTGCCTCTTCTCATGTCTTCTCTGCGAAGAAGAGAATGTCATGAGAACTAATTATTGAAGTGCCGCAACTGCTCATCTTTATCTCGCGATTGTTCATTTTTACTCGTACGGAATTTATTACAGGTGTTTCTTCTTCCACTCCTTTTTTGACACGTCTCTTTCAACTGTTTATTCTTGACCATTCACGTCCCATCTCGCATTAAATGCATTTGTTTTCTCGAGGATTCTCTTCTCTATATATATAGCTTTCTTATCCTTCTCTTTTTCTCTTTTATTTTCCCTCTGCAACTTTCGTTTAACTTTCTTCTTCCACAATTTGCGCTACTACTACTGTAATTCCCCTCTTCAATTCTCTCAATCTTCCATTCCCATTCACTCCCATACTATATCAATGGCTTCATTGGGTCGTACATATAAACCCCTTTTTGAAGATACTCAAAACAAATTAAAAGAGAAGGGTTTCATCTTATCAACCATTCCCGATGAAGAATCTTCGTCTATTCTTTCTGCAAAACTGTTTTATGATCATCAATGTGATGATCATAAAATCATAGTCTCGCTAGGTCAACTCCTCGCAGGACTTCCCATTCCTCTATATAATCCCGAGATACCATTATTTTATGAAATCCTTGCTCATAAAAAATTCTCGCGAGCTGTCTATCAGTTGAGCGGTGATCGCATCCGCTTGATGCTTGAATTCGCACACCGCGGCGCTGGTAAAGGATCTTTATATCCTACTAATGTTAGAGATCCTAACTTTGCAAATTTGGAGATAGTCCCGAGAAGTATACCGTAGAAAATTTCTTTGCGAATTATGCAAAGTGATAAACATGAGAAATGATAAATCTCATTTTGGGTGCTCGATTGAAAAGAATAGATAATGTTCCCGATGACAAGCTGCTTATGCATGATATCGATTGGCATTCGGGTAACAATAGTACTCCCCGCCACTCCAAAGATGAGAAGGGTTGCTTTATTCTTGAGTGGACCCATCGAGAGGAGAAAAAATGTTCTCCCTGCACACCTCGCGAATTACCATCCTTGGGAATTTAAGTGGCCGAGGAGAAAAAAGAGGTATATTTCCTTCTTTCAATTTCACTTTTGATATTTCCTTTCTCTTTTATTTATTAACTTTCAAGAAATTTTAGATCGCCAGAATGAGAAAGAAGTATAAAGATGATCCAAAGCCGAGTATCCTGGCGATACTCCGATCGCTCACAGATGAAGTAAGAAACATCTTCTTTTATTTTAAACAATATTGTTGCCTCTGTTTCTTATCTTCATGCATATGCGAAGGTTGACTTTGAAGAGGTCAAGCTGCGAAGATTAAAGGCAAGGATAAAACTACTTTTCGCAAGGACAAGTCTCGCTCCGCTTTCTAAGAAACGGAAAACCCAGCTCTCTTCTCAAACCAATGAAAATTTCGATGAGGGTGAAAATGAGGTTGGTACTTCCTCCGCGAAAGAAAGTCGCTTGACTACTTCGTTATGGCGCAATTGTCCAAAGTATCTTCTCCGACTCTATGCAAGGATTAGGAGATGATCATCTAACTGTTACTTGCGGAGCTCTCGCTAAAATTTGCGATGCCCCACTATTAGAGGATAATGAGTCCTTTCGCGGAGTCTCCCGAACGTTGACCTCCAGTCACTTAAATGCTCTCACTGCTTTGGTATGTTCATATCCCTTTGTTTCTTTGTGACTTCAATTATAAGCTTTATCTTAATCGTTCCCATATTTCCCTTATAGTCTGGGAGGGCTTCTTTTGCCGTTGCCTCAGACCTTGAAAAAAGACACCACAATCTTGAAAAGAAAAATTTGCAACTTAAAGAGAAAATCCGAGAACTAGAGGTTGAAGTCTGCGACATCTCGCCGTAAAGATGAAAGAATTAAACAGTGGAGGCCGAGCTTACTTCTCAACAGAATAGAGTATCTACTCTTCAAAGTGCAAATCAAAGCAACTTTATGGTATAAAATTTTTATTCTTCAAGTCATCTTTACTTTGTCGGCTATTATTCTTTCCCTGATTTATTATTTTCGCAGACATATTTAATCTCTCTGATGAGGCTATTCTTCTCCATTCATTTCCCGAGCCCATGGATAATGACGTTCTTATCACCCATCTCAACGAGTCTTTAAGTAACTCATCAAACAAAATTGATTCCCTTTCATTGAATGAACTTCGAACCAAATGTCGCCTTTCAGAGATTGAGCATAGAGCTAGTTTAGGTTTAGCCAATCGATTTAAACAAATGTATCTTGATTCCCATAGAAAAATTGAGCTTCAAAGGAAGAAAATTAGTGGCCTTATTGATGAAAAAGACCGTACTGCTAATAGGGGTGCGCAGGCATTAACAACATTTCAAAAGTCTCTTCTCGAAGTACAAATTGAACGAGATGAATCCCTTCGCCAGAATGCCATACTTACCGAGCGAGAAGAACAAGTTCGTTCACTTCTTGTTATAAATAATGATGATGAGTTTGCTTGGGCTGCGAAGGTTCTAGATAATGCCAGGAATAACTTAGGTGTTGATGTTAGCCTTCATGCCGAGCATACTGCCTTGGTTAAGGATATGATATCTGACAGAGAAGGTTGTTTATTATGCTTTACTGTTTTTTTTATTTCCGTAGCATCGCTATTAAATTGTTAATATATTGTCATATGTTCTGTAGAATCCGAGAAAAGACTTCAAGCAAGGATTGAAGAACTTGAGTCTGAAAAAGGACAACTCGCACAAGACTTTTCTCTTCGCAACAACAAATATTCTAAGCTGAAGAAACAACTGCAAGCTACAGTGACGAACTTTAATAATTATGCAGTTCGTTTTCGCAATCAAACTATTGAGATAGTTTGCAATGATCACAAGATTCCTCTTAGTTCATATCCTTGTCTTCGCGAGGATATTCCTGAAGATACACTTTTCTCAGATGTCTCTGATAGTGATGCTAGCGAAGCGAAGAATCAGCGAAGAGAATGATGAAATCAAGAATCGACCAAGAAGATGATCCTTCAAAGAAATAACTTCTTTTTCTTCTTTTGCTACTTGTAATATATATACTCTTTCAATCTTCTTGGATTGTCAAATATGAATTCAATCTTAGCTTTCTTTACTTGCACATATCAATCAAGCAATTCTCTTTTATAATTCGACTACCAATATCATGAATGTATAAATTCCTCATATGGAAATGAATAACAAAACCTTATCCTATTCACTCCCATACTTGCCTCTCGTTATTCATTCCCAAATGAGAGATCTACCCTCGTTGTCCGTTTTCGTAAGCCTATTGAAGCTTGCTATGGCGACAAGATCATGAGAATGTCTCCATAAATGAAGAACTCCACTAATCTTGCCTTATCGTTTTTGTGTGGTCTTATTTTGCCTTCCTAATTAAAGGTCTTATTTCGCACCCCTCGTTGCGACAAGATCGCAGGACGTCTTTACATTTTCATGTAATGACCCATTGACCTTGTCTTATCATTGAGTATTTTTGCCTCTGCAGATATTTTATTCGCGACAATATGACAGGCTTAAACACTCTTGCGAGTGTAAAACCCCATGACATTATCGTCTCTGCGACGAAATCGCAGGACGTTTTTGCATTTCCATGCAATAACCCATTGATCTCGCCTTATCCTTGCGTCGTATTATTGCCTCTACGGGATCATTGCACAAATATGACAAGCCTATATTTCCTTGCGAAAGTAAAGTCTCATGACATTTGCGTCTTTTGACACTTATCGGATCCCTAATGGAGGGTGCCGCCCTTATCATCTCCCGGTTGCCCCTTCAAGGAGGCGTACATCGGCCATACAAGACTAGCTCCTCCCATCCGGTCTTAACAACAACCGGTTGTTTTCGCAGCCTCTTATCCCTTATACCTATATGGTTTATGGTTACGAGATTGCACCCTAAGTGGAGTTTTCTTCGGGCCGAGTGCAAGCATGTGCCAAGACTTGTCAAGAGTGGTAAGGAAGTTCCATGCTCCCCGCACTCTTGACTCAACCGTGTACCTCGGCGCCTTGGTCATACGCTGACTCCTTGGAAGAGATCCTCGGGCGTCCAACCAGGGTATAACCTTATATATATAGTTGGAAATCCAAGGTATCTCCACCGTATAGGCTTTCATGGGCCCCAAATCTCCATGACTCAGGTTCCAGGAGCGGTGTAACCTTTCCCCTGAGCCATGTCAAGAGATACCCCCTTATATGACGCACTTTAGGTCTTACATTTGCCTCTTGTGAAATATCATTCGCGAACTAAGGTGTACGCCATAAAGGTTCGTCCCATTCACTCACTCATTCATATTTGTTAATTCATTCAAGCATTCATTCTGTTTGCGAAGCTATCGCACAATCAAAGTTGAAGATTCTGTTTACATTGTTTAATCATTTTCGTTTTTCAATTCTTCAATCAAAGTTGCATACATTTTTTTTTCTTACTTTGAATAATCTCTTGTTGTTGCTTTTTCGATGATTATTCACTTCTTACACTTTTCACTCTTACTACATTCTGCCTTTTCTCCATTCAAATCTCTTATCGTTTCCTTTCCATCGCAATTTTTCAACTGCCTTCATGCATTCACTTCGCAGAGCGCCTACAACTACCTTTTATTCTTATTGTCCTTGACGTGCCTTCGCCACTTTATCTTTGTTATTTTTCGCAACTATTCACTTCTTACACCTTTTATTCCTGCTTCCCTCTGCCTCTGTATCATTAAATCCTCCGAATAATTCTTTTCCAAAGATGACTTTCAACTGCCGTCATATCTTCTCCTCGCAATGTGTCTTCCCTCCTTATGTTTATGCTATCTACCATCAATCTTTCTTTTCTTTGTTCCTCTTTAATATTCTTCTTCTATCCCTTCTTTTTTGCGGCTCTCTCTTCGCAGCTCTCCACATCGATCTCATAACATTTTTCCCCTTTTGTCCAATCTCCCTTTATAATTCCAACACCACTAGGATGGGGAAACTTTATACACTGATGGTACGTTGATGCCACCCCCAGAATTTCATGCAACCATTGCCTTCCAATTAATGCATTATAAGGGGACTCCACCTCGACTACACAAAATAAAATATCAGTTGACAATCCTTGCAACGGTATTCTCATGTGTACTTCTCCTTTGGGCTTGTTCGCGGTACCATTGAAACCATATATTTTGTATGTTGAAGGGATCAAATCTTCATCCTTTCCTCCCATAGTCTTGTAAGTATGGTAAAAAAGGATGTTGATCGAGCTCCAAAGATCGATTAATATTCTATTTATCGCCCGACAATTTTCTCGCTTCATCATCTTCCCCATCAACGGGTTTTGGATTAATATCTAGTTTTACCACCAACGGGTTATCATGTATTTCTCTACCTTTGGGTATCTCTTCTGCCGAGAAAGAGATGATCTGTAATTGCCATTCTTTTAACTGCGATTTCCTCGCGATATTCATTATCTCCTTATCATTAACATCCCTCGCAAAAACCCTACTGAGTACGTTATCATGAAAATCTTCAATGGTGCGATATGAATGAACAATGGAGTTGCAAAACAAATTTTTAGCTTTCGCCCCGACTTCTACTATGAACGTTTCTTTTCCCTTTGATGGTGGCGGCGGTAAATGTTGAACTTTCTCTTCGCTTTTTAAAAAGTGATTCAGCTTCCCCTGATCAATCATTCTAAGGATAATTCTTTTGATGTTTCGGCAGTCATTTGTCAGATGTCCATGAAAACGATGGTAAGAGCAGAATTCGTGACTTCTATCACTTGGTGGCGGTTCACTCCCTATATTCCATGGTGCAGGTATATTCTCCATCAGGATTATAGCCTCCCATATCTTCTCCACACTAGCGTTTAATGGTGGCATTTTGATTTCTTCCCATACGACTCTATGACTTCGCTGTCCTCTATGATAATTCCGCCTCGGCCTCCATAAGTCTCTTGCGAATTATTGCCTTTGACCTCCATAGGTTTCTTGCGGTTGATCAAGCCTCTGAACTTTATTATTTCCGCACGGTTATAGAAGTTTCTTTCTCTTTCAAATTCTTCCTGATCGCGACTTCCCATAGCTACCAATTTTGGCTGTTCATCATTTACCACTCTCTCTTGTTGCCCTTGTGAAGTGCTCGCCACTTTGTTTGTATTAACTGGGTAACAAACTTGCATTCATGACACTTGAACTTGTATTCGCAACTGGGTACGATTCTACTTCATTTTGTCTTTCCTCCAAAGCAATATATTCCTCTTGCAATTTCTCTCAATTCGGTCATCGTGATTGTATTCTTGACTCTAAAAATTTGAACGTATAATAAGTTGGTTGCGAACATAGCATTTATGAATGATAGTATGAGATATCTTTCATCCACCCGCTTGACCATTTCGCTACACATTGTCTTCCATTACAACGTTCAGATGTCTCAAGCTCTCTCCAACTCTTTGGTTTAGCCCAAATACATCTTCAATGCCAGGTCGCGAAGAGTTGTTACTTATATATGCCCCTAAAAATATAGCTTGTAAATGATTGAATGACGTGATTGTATTTCTTGGTAGACCCTCAAACCACTTCAACGCTTCTCCCGTTAAACTCGACGCAAAGTACTTGCACAATATAGCATCATGGTTCTCCCACTATAGCATACATCTCACATAAGCCTTGATGTGTTGTACTGCACAAGTTGACCCATCAAAAATGCTAGTTAATGCGGGTAAGTTGCATTTTGGGGGTATTCCTCCTAGCTGTACTTCTAATGTAAAAGGATTTTTCGCAGCCTCTCCGCGATAGCTTCATCTAACTGTCTTCTCCCTCCTTCTCTTCTGCTGTTCAATATTCCTCTCATCTCTGCCAATTCTCGCAGAATTTGTTCATTTGCCTCAGAATTTGAATTTATCGGTCTCTTTAATTCTGCTTCCCTCCTTCTTCGTTCGTGTCTACTTTTTTGTATTCTTTCATATTCTTCGTTGATATCTCCATTGTTGCGATTTCGCTCGCGCCTTCTCTCTCGATTGTCATGATTATTCTGCCGAATCACCTCTTCCAATTCCCAATTTTCCATTTCTGCTCTCAATCTTTCTCTCTCGCAGGCTAGACGCGCTTGCTCGGTATAATGCTTTTCAATGTCATCTTCAATTTCCTTTTGTTTCCTTTGTGTTTCTCTCCCATGTAGTGTTCTCCTTCCTTCTTCCCGATTTTCTTCATTAACTGGGTTATTCTGTCCTCGAGGCTGCCTATCTTCTTGATTTCCATCATCGTGATTATTCACCAAAATATAACGATTTTCTATTAATTCTCTCTCTTCACGACCTCCTTCACCAAGATTTAACTCTCTTTCCAAATTTTCTTCATTAACGTTTTCTGCAGGTAATGTTCTTCTCCCATTTTCTATACTCGATCCTGATCTCGATCTGTTACTACTTCTTGATCTTCTATTTTGCAGCCTCCTATTTTCCATCCTTAATTCGTGGTTTTGCCTTGTTAGATTTGCGCGTTCTTCTGCTTCTAACCGCCTTTCTTCGTGTATTGTCTGTCTCATCGCTTCTAATGCCGCAATTTCTTCATTTCCACGAATTGTTTCTCCCATCTCTTCTCGATTTCTCTCTTCCTGTCCACTATTCATCAATTGTTGCACTTCTTCTCTTTCTTCCATAGAATCTGATCTCCATGTATGCACGCTCACCCTATCATAATCGATTACTCTGTTTAGTCTTTGGTTGAATTGGTGGTTGAGTTGATGGTTGAATTGGTGGTTGAATTGGACCTTCTTCTCCATTTCTTGCATCTATCCTTGATGGTTCACCTACTTCATTTTTCCTTTCTCCCACTAATCTTCCACTTCTCCTTACGATCGTTGGCTGTTCTGATGCATTCTTTCTCCTAGCCATTTCTCAATTTTAGTAACTTGTTAAAAATTATTCAAGATTTCTTTCTTGTTACCCCTAATTCTTCCAATTCACAAGGTTGATCTTCTTCTTCAGTCCCTGTTTCTAGCGCATATGTAGTTGCAGGAAATCCTACACTACACCCCTCACTCGAATTTGCTTAATCAATCCATTTGAAGATGAATAATAATGTGTTTTATTAATTGTTACTTGAAAGATTTACAAAGTAATGTAGATCAGAGCTAAAGAAATTACAATCTCTCTTAATTTTCTCTCTCCTAATGACTTGCTTAACCATTCAAAAAAGACCTCCTCACAACAAACTGGCTCAACCCTTTATATAGGATAGTATACAATGGATGACAGCTAAGCTGTCCTTTATTTTCGGGAATCACTCGCGAAGTGTCGCGAGTGTTATAAACGTTTTTCCTTGCGACACTCCTAGATCTCACCAAGTCTTCATACTTTTCTCATGTTTTGGCTATCGTCATCTATTGCGTCATTTATATTACTTCCCTGCGACGCCTTCGCAGTGTAGTTGTTTATTATTCTCGCAAAGCATTGGTGTCGCGATATTTTGCTCATACAATGTGGGCCACAGATTGGATAGACCGTGGAATAGATTATACTTGAAGAAATATTACCCGTAGAAGATTGTGGGAAAAGAATAGACTACGAAGTAATGTATGGATGCAGCGAAATGAACTCATATGAAAATGTTGCGAAAGAATCATTGCGAAATTGCATGAAACAAAGAAAGAACATGCGACGATCTCGCAAATAAAATAACAAGAGATAACCAAAAAACAATGACATATCATAATGGGACGAACCTGCTATGGCGTACACCCTAGTTCGCGAATCAAAATTTTGTAAGAGGCAAATGTAAGACCTAAAGTGCGTCATAAAAGGGGGTATCTGTTAACATGGCTCAGGGAAAAGGTTACACCGCCCCTGGAACCTGGGTCATGGAGATTTGGGGTCAATAAAGCCCATCCAGGAGAGATACCATGGATTTCCAACTATATATATAAGGTTATACCTGGTTGGACGACCGAGGGTCTCTTCTAAGGAGTCGGCGTATGATCAAGGCGCCGAGGTACAGGTACAGTTTAGCCAAGAGTACAGGGCATTTGAAGTGTCTGCCATTCTTGGCAAGTCTTGGCATATGTTGCACTCGGCCCGAAGAAAACTCCACTTAGGGTGCGTCTCGTAACCATAAGCCATATAGGTATAAGGGATAAGAGGTGCGAAAACAACTGGTTGTTGTTAAGACCGGATGGGAGGAGCTAGTCTTGTATGGCCGATGTACGCCTCCTTGAAGGGGCAACCAGGGAGATGATAAGGGCGGCACCCTCCATTAGGGAGCTGATAAGTGTCTTAAGACGCAAATGTCATGAGGCTTTATTTTCGCAAGAAAATTTAGGCTTGTCATATTTGTGCGATGATCCTGAAGAGGCAATAATACAAAATACAAAGATAAGACGAGATCAATGGGTCAGTACATGAAAGTGTAAGGACGTCCTGCGATTTCGTCGCAAGACGGCAATGTCATGGGGCTTTATTCTCGTAAGAAAATCTAGGCCTGTCATATTGTCGCAATAAAATTATCCTGCAGAGGCAACAATACTAAGAAATGATAAGGCAAAATCAATGGGTCTTTACATGAAAGTGTAAAGACGTCCTGCGATTTTGTCGCAATAACAAGAGATGGCACAGTAAGACCTTTAACTAGGAAGGCAAAATAAGACCATATGACAAAAGATTTATAAAAATTAACTATTATTTATGCAGGTCATTCATCGCAAAGAAGAAAATAAGAGACAATATGAGAGTTATTCAACAAAAAACATAATATTTCTTCCAAAAAAGTGCACTTCAAAAGGAAATAAAAAACATCATATGCAAGAAGTTATGAAGATCAAGAAACTAAAAGAAACGAAATTACAAAAGAAGTTCATTTCTCAATATTAATTCTTTCATCTTCAACAATTTTATCAGCTTCACCAGCTTCCGCACTTTCGCCAATTGTTGTATTCACGCCAGAACCCCCTTCACCTGGATTATTATTGACAGCTTCATTGTTTGTTGGGATCACCTTTTCATTAGCGAGATATTCGCCGCTTTCATATTCATAGTCACTATCAGGAGAATTAGGGATTTCATCATCCTTAACTTCAAGAGGTTCGACAGATACAGGGTAAAGAGATTTGGACAATAAGACATCATTCAAAAGAACTTCAGCTTTGAGATGAAATTGGAGAAGAAGTGCCTTCTGATGAATTCTACTCTGGATATCTTTGGAGTAACTGAGGTAATCAAATCTCCTTTCGGCCCGATCGCGAGAACTAGCGAGAGTAGTGGCAAGAATTGCATTTTCTTTGTGAATCTTGGCATAGCTAGCCTCCAAAGTAGAAAGTGAGGAACGAAGATCTTTCTCAGATTCTGCAAAAATGAAGAATAACAGAGTTATACAAATAAAGAATTCGCAAACAAAAGGATATCATAAGAAAACTAGACAAAGAAAAAACGGGTGAGGCAGTCAAATTTTATGACTACCTTCCTTTTGCGAGATAAGATGTTGGGTCAAAGCCAAGCAACTACTCTCCAAATGATCCATGGCACTATCAAAATTATCTCCAACTAGACCTTTTAATCGAGAATGCAAACTCTTTTCGTTAGAAACAAGCAAGGTATTCTCCTTAGCAAGGGAGGAGTAGGATTCTTTTAACTTGGAATATTGATCCTTGAGTTGGCTTGTTTTCACACTTAAAGTTATTCTACCCTGAATAAGCTTATCCCTCTCGTGATGACTTCTTTGAGTTTACTTCTCGTGAACGAGAGAGATTGTTCTTGTTCATTACATATTTTTTGACAGACATCAAGTTGTTGCGAAGAAATCACCACCTTATTTAACAAAACTCGCTTCTCTTGAGATAGAGTTCCATTCTCATCTGATAAGGTTTCCAACTCCAAATTAGATTTAGCCAAAGAATAAGAGAGATGAGATAATTCATTACTTAACGAGTCTTGCTTCTGAACTAAGTGAGAATTCTCTTTGGAAAGGTTATCTATTTGATCAACAGAGTACGAATGAAGATTATCTAGTTGGTTATATTGCTCCATCCAAGCATCTCTATCCATTCGAGTTTCTTTAACGACAGATTCCAACTGATATATCTCCATTTTTCGCTTCTGGTTTAAAGCTTAAAAGGCGAACAAGGTTTTTTTTTTCAAAAAAAATAAAATAAAAAATGGAGAGCGTAATACCTTTTAATTCTTCGTTCTTCTTGCGAAGATTATCGCGATCCAATGAAACGTTTTGAAGTTTCTGATTCTCAAGATGGAGAGTGTCACACTTCGCAGTCATATCTTGAAGATTATTCTTCAACACTTGATTTTCTTGTTCTAAAGACATTTGCGACATCTTGTCAGAACTAAAGTATTTACTCAAAGATTCGCAAACACTAGACTTGATGGGATCAATGGAGGTCTTCTTGGCGTCATTCATGATATCTGATAAAACTTTGAAAGCTACATCCATTCCCTCCAGATTTTCTTTAGTAAGGGGAATAGACTCAGAAGAAGAGGCAGTGATGACAGAAGAGAGGAGAGTTGAATCATCTTTGGTCATAGGAATGTCATGAGAAGAGGAAACCCGCTGAAGGTCAATGACTGGGGGTGAGGCAGAAGCATTGATAATAAAAGAAGAGAAGGGTTCATCTTGAGGGACTTCATTTATTGAAAATTCAGGTATAGGAGGAAAATCGGCAGCGACATTTTCAGAGATAACCAAAGTAGAATTATCTTGCGAAGATATCGCAGGAGGTGTTGGTTTATCCTGTGAAGATATCACAGAAGGTATTGGTTTATCTTGCGAAGATATCGCAGGAGGAGTTTTGAGCTTGAATACAGGAAAGGAAACAAAAGATTCAACATTTTTAGAACGGCGAGGTTTCTTGGGGGATCTATCAATATTTTTGTCATCCTGCGAATCACAAGTCAAATAAGAAACAGAGGCAACAATATTGTTATTAGAAGAATAAGTGTTTCTTAATACCTTGCTATTAGCAGGCTTCCTTTTAGTAACAACGATTTTCGGTTGCGAGCCCACGGGAACATTAGGGTTTAGAACTATGAACTTGGTGTTAGATTTATTCTTACTGAAACAAAAACATCACGGGAATCATTAGAGAAAGAATAACATTAGGATAAAACAATTTCGATAGAAGAGATCAATCACAAAAAGATCAATTTTGGCAAAATGATCAAACCTTGATGGCTCCATAGAAACAGTAGCAGAAAGATGATGAGAACAGTAGCAGAGAGACAATAGCAGGAAGACGATGGAGAATTGCAGAAAGAAAAATAGCAGCAAAAAGTTGCAGAAGATGAAGAAGATGAAATAAAAGAAAGGAAACATCCTCATGGAGAATCTCTCCTTAAATAGACAAGAAAAAAGTGACCGGTTAACATTAAATGTACCGGTAAAAAGGGGAAGATTTTGACACGTGTAGGCGATTACGCCTAATTCATGGAATCTGGCGGTAGATTGATGGAAAGAAATGAAACGATTGCGGCAGTTTGAAAATAATAATTCTCATGACATTCTCTTCTTCGCAGAGAAGACATGAGAATAGGCAAGATGTAGGATCAGAATATCGCAACACCAATACCTCTGCGAAATTTATAAACGTTACGTAGCGAAGGCGTCGCAGATGAATAAAATAAATGACGCAATGGATGACGACAGCCAGAACACAAGAAAGGTGTGAAGACCTAGTGAGATCTAGGAGTGCGGCGATATTATACATTTGTACACTTGCGACACTTCGCAAATCATTCCCGAAAATAAAGGACAGCTTAGCTGTCATCTATTATGTAACACCCTATATAAAGAGCCGAACAGGTCTATGGAGGGAGCGATCTTTTTCGAGTGTTGAGCAAGTCATTAAGAGAGAGAAAGTTTGTAGTGATTGTAATTTATTTAGCTCTTTTCCATTTTATCTTGTAAACATTCAAGAAATTAATCAACAAAAATTATATTTGTTCATCTTCAATGGTTTGATTGTGTGGATTCTTGTGAGGGTGTAGTGTAGGATTTCCTGTAACTACATCGTACATTGTAAATCCTTAGGGGTAAAACAAGGGACCGTAGTAAAATGCAACATCATTTCTCCTTACAATTATTCTATCTTTTCTGTCATCTCGATACGGATCAAATATTCCCTCATCCGCAGTCATTTTGTCCAAGGCAACTCGCATGTTGATAAGCTGCTGAGGCATATCCTTCTCCGGAGCACCATTAAAAGTGTATCGACGCTCTCTTGGATTGTGCTTCGCAATACTAGTGTTGACTTTGATGTTGGGGTTGGCTTTAACCAAAGAAGGGAAGTTCTCATATATCCAAACCTATGCAAACACAAAGTTTAGTAAGAATCTTATCTTACAAGTATTTTGCAAATATAAATAATTTAGAAAATAGAATTACCTGGAAGAGACTTAGATTTTCGTTAACTTGCTTAGTGAGTGCCCTTGAAGCCTTTGCCAACTCTGCATTCAAGAAGCCAACCACCGCAGTACCCCAAGAATACGTATGCATCTGATCAAAGGGATGCAATAGTTGAAGATACTTGTCGTCGACCAAGCTTCCAGAACTGTCGGGGAAGATACAATTGCCTAGGACGTATAAAAAATAAGCTGACGCGGTAGCGTTGATTCGCACTAGTCCACACTTCCTTCCCTATAATATATTTCCTGGGTCCAAGAGTATGTACCCCTCAACTCCTTCAGACTTAACTTCTTGCTTAGATAACCATCCTTGTTCACAAACATAGTCTCCGACTGCTTCTCATCCCAAACGAACAAGATCTTGGTCAATTTGAAGAGATTCTCCTAAGAAATGTCCTTATCGTAGCTATCTTTGATGGCTTTTCCCTCAACCTCGAGGCCTAGAATTTGATGAGCATTATCGGGAGTTACCGCCATCTCACCGAATGAGAATAGCATTGTATCAGTCTCTCCGTAGAACCTCTCACAGAATGCATATATGGTAACTTTGTAATACTCAACAACCGAACTGTTCACCGCAATCCACAGCCCGGATTCTTGACAATCTCTTTCACCTCGTCACATTCCTTGTCAAGTGGCCATTTCTTCATCATAGTGTTTGAAGCTTGGCGCCTCAAAAGACGGATGGCATGCTTATGATCTTAAATACAAAAAACACAAAATTAAAAGAAATGCAAACACTGGAAGCAAATTTAAGATATATACACTTAAATAAAAACAAAGTTGGATTGAGATTACATACGATAGTAATATGGATTTCACATGTCCATGAGTCTTTGTATCAAAAAAGAACATGTCCACCATCTTCTAGTAACCCTAGTGGAGGGTCACCATCTTTCAGTTGCTTCTTCAAGTGAGGGGGAGGCATGTGGGAATCAACTGGTTTATTGATAACCCTCTTCTTCTTTCCGGTTGCAGTTGCAGTTGCAGCTTGAGTTTGTTGTTCAACCCCAACACTTGTTGCTTGATCATTACCTTTTTCTTCTCGACCTTCTTCTTCCTCTTCTTTATCCTCTTCCTCTTCAATAATTTCACCTTGTACATCATTATCTTTATCTCCATTATTGTTATCACCATCATCATTACCTCCTCCAACATGTGGCATGTCTTGATCATCATCATCATCATTATCTCCTCCAGCAGCCGGAGTTCCTTCAACATCATCATCATCATTACCTCTTATACCAAATGGAATTGATTGGTCTTCATCTGGAGTTTCATCTGAATGTTCCGGTGGTGGTTGAGAATCATTCCGTTCACGGATCTTGAGCGTTCCCGGCTCAATGAATGCCTCTCGATGTGTTGTAGTCAAGAGTTTGTCACCAACGCGAGGAGATTTTGATGGAGGAGTAATAAGTTTCTTCTTTCCTAGCTTGAACTTTTGCATCCTAAATAAGAACAATGAAAAAAAAATCAACTAGTCGTCAGGGTCGATATTTGAACAAGGAAACGACTAAGTAACAAATAGTCTTAGTCTTCAAGGACGACAATATTTTATTCCGACTAAAAAATAGTCAGCAGGGAAGTATTCAAATAACATGCCTGCTAATAACAGAATGGAATACACGAACACATAAATTTCCACACAAATAGTCGGCAAGGTCGATAATCTATAGAGTGTCGACTAATATTCATTCGGCAGGGTTGTATTCAAATATCATGCCGGCTTATAACTATACGGGACTCAGGAAACACATGAATTTTCACATCATTATTCGACACGTTACTAATTTCAAGAACCAACGACTAATAAAACTACATTTAGTCGGCATGGTTTTGAGGTTGAATATCGTGACGACCCTGTAAATGGCACTTCCAGATATGTTAGAGCGTAGCTCGGTTGAACCCACCAAGCGTTGGTATGTCAAGTTTGGTTGTCATATTTTAGTGAATCAAAACTCAATTAAAGAGTCGCTTGATTATGTACTAGAGACAACTTCGTATAGGTTAGGCTAGAAAGATTAGGATAATGAGACATACAAGTATTACTCGAAGACTTGAAGAATGTGAAGAAGTAACAAGCTACATCGACAACATCATCCTTCCTCTTGAGGATAGTAATATTTTGACTTGAACTGTTTCATTCCCAACGTATCTTTCAAGTCATGCTATATTGAAAACATAAATGCGAAGCTGTGAATGATTATACTCTAGTAGACATAGTGTTAAGGAATTACAGTACGAAGTATACGTATAACGCTTATTTTTTGAACTTCGTATATAAGACATCGACATAGTCGTATGAATGCTATTGTGGTTATGTGTATGGGTATGGGTGAAGATTTCGTCCTAGGAAACAATGTTTACATTCGTTTAAAGGAGTACATTCATGAACTTGTTTTATGAATCGAAAGGGAAATCGCTAGGCTTATTGGTATTGTTATTCATTGCATATCTTTGGATTACCAATATGTGTGAGTTAGTAGAACCGATCATAACTTGTTATGTATCTTGGTAAAACTAGTCACAATGCCTGACTTATGTATTGGTATGACTTTTATTAGTGTAACCGATCCTAGGTAATCACCTAAGATGGTATGATCGATATTTGCAATTGGTGTGACCAATCCTAGTAATTGGTGTGACCGATCACAAAAGAATGTGTAATCGATCCTTGTAATTGGTGTAACCGGTCCTGGTAATTGGTGTAATCGATCCTGGTAATTGGTGTAACCGATCCTGGTTTACTTGCTGGTGTTGTCTTCACACACGATTGCTCCACAGAATCCCTCTGTAAGGTCTCGCGATTTCTACTTGTGTAGAGAGTTAATCGACGATTACTTATCTCATAACTTCTACTAGAAATAGAACGATCAATAAACTAATCTAGTATGCATCCCAAATAAATCTAAGAATCACTTATAAACCCTAGATATGGTAAAGACAAACGATGATGATAAAAACTCTCAATAGATTTGTATTATTAATAAAGCTTCACGCTTAGAACATTGAATTCATCATTAATCAATAAAGGATTTAGCTACTCATGATTACACAATTACCCGGTTTCCCCCTAAAGGGTAAACCCTAGGTTTTGATATAGAACTTGTGATATGAGATTCGATGATTCCATGACCTAATACCTTTTTATAGGTTTACATTGCTTGGCTTTCACGTATTTAGTTCGGTTTAAGAACCCGACCCGAAAATATGAAATAACGACTCCAAACGTGCCCTTAGGCCTTCCAAAGTGTAAATACACGTTTTCCTACTTTCTAAGTACGCGTACCTCAAATTCCAGCAGAAATTTTCGGAACTTAGGTATGCGTACCCGTACGCGTACCTTACTGTCTTCGGTATTCGATAAAAACTCGTTTTGGCCACAACTTCTTCATCCGAACTCGGAATGGCCTCATTATTTTTGAATTATTTTCCTCTTTCAATTTTCTTCAAGATGATGATAAGAAATCCTTATTTGAATGAGTTAAGATCGGTCTTTGGCCCTTCTCTTGATTTTGAGCATTCTGCTCATTTTCGTCGCTTTTCTTCAATTTCTCTTGGACTTGGGTACTTGGATACTTGGAATACTTCTCTTCCTAGCTATTTTCATCACTTTGTAACTCCTTTGTGGATGATTCACTTATTAGAGGCAAATAAGAGAAATAAGAGTAATTATACGAATACATGCAAGAATAATAGCTAAAACAAGAATGGAATGGACACTAAAATCATATGAATTATGCACTTATCAGTACTTAAGTTGGTTATTTTCGAAAAACAATTATTCGTGAACTTAAACTTATATAAACTAAGGAATGCATATTTGCAAACCGTGGCTATGAAGTTCATGAATCGATTCGAGTGAATCAAATCGTTTTTGCTTCGATTGTGTCTTGTATACTTCTATAAGATCTAAGCAATTGAACAACTCTCTAACTATTTCATTTGAGTCATTTGAACTAGTTATGGTAAAGAAGAATATGGTTGATATGAAAGTGCTCATATGGCTAACCATTTGGTTAACTACTATTGAACCAACTAAGTGTACATGTTTGGGTACGGTTACACAAACCTAAATAAACGTGCATTTCATTTGTATGTAACAAGCTAAGTTTCGATCTAATGGTTGAAAGATATTAGCTTGAATATAATCAGGTTTTCATCTAACAGTGAATATTGAATGCTTTGTTACCAAGGTAACTTAGATTGCAAACCCCGATTTGAAAGACTATACAAAGGAGAACTCTAGCAACTGGGAAACCTAATCCCCACACCTCCTGTGTGATACTAGATCTAGAGTCGATTCTCCTTTAACCTTAGGTTTCCATCGAGACCATGTAGGTTAACAACTTGAAGACTTCATTGGGAACCGGTCCTGGTAATTGACGTGACCAATTTGGTAACTGATATAACCGGTCCCAGTAACCATATTAAGGTAGAACCGATCCTTGTGTTTGGTTGAACCGTAAACCCATGATCAGTGTGTTGATTTGATCAATCACATAGTTCTTGGAAATCAGATGAACCATTTCTAAACTTGTTTGGAAGTGTGGTATAATCGGTTCCAAGATTGTAAATATGAAAGAGGATTTACAAAGAAATAATATGTCTACATACTTTGAACATGTTCAGTAACTCTTATCTTTTATTGTTCAAAGATATTCCTTAATAACTCAAGGAGATCCCGGACCGAAATAAGTTGAGAATCTTTTAATTAAGGTTGTTAATTTTATATGCTTACTCCGATGCAACCTAGTTGTATGGAGACCGTGCACTCTCATCCTTGTTCATGCTCATACTTTTGAGATGTGAAGCACATAAAAATTAAGAGCATTTTTATGTACAATTTGTATCAAAAATGTGTGACAATCACTGGATAACTGCGAATCCATTTTTGTCTAAAAAGGTTCATGTTTATCATGATCTTCCAAAATTAGGTTTTATTTGAAATTTTCGAATTTTAATAAACCTTCCAGCATGAGAAGTTCGGACAAAGGAAACAAAATATATTCTGTATATATTTTCGGAATTTCCCAAGTATTTTCGGTCCGAAAATGTCTCTTCTTAAGAGAAATAAACTCTTTCTTGTATTAAGAAACCCTGATTAATCCTTATTTAAATACCTAGCATGCCTCCAATAACTCGCAGTATCACAAAGGTCAATAAGGAGGAAGCTCAAAAGGTTAAGGATTGTCAAGGAATCAATACAGAAAGGAAGAAGAAAATCATATCAAAAATCATGTCTAATTATGATTCTGATAGTTCTCTTTGGATCTCAAGATGAGTCATGTCTGTTGGCTTAAAACCTTCAAGATCCAACAAAGATCAAGTGGATACGTTCTGATAGTATGATTGACTATATCCAAGGCTTTGAGGAACTGGGAACTAACCTCATAATGACGATTCGTCATCAAGATTGGCTCAAGGATAGAATTGATGAAACAAAAGCTGATCTTGCCGGTATGAAGGTTCAAGTTGAAAAACTTGAGAAACAAGAAGTGGTTGTAGACAAGTCCCTGGAGACATGCTTTAAAAGTTTGAACACTGAAGAAACTTCGGTGAACAATAAGAGCACCACTAGAGATTAAGTTATATGCTGTAATACTTAATCCAAACAAAATAGACATCAGTTGTTGATTTCTTTCAATTATTGTGTAAGGTCTATTACTAAATAAACCTATCTATTATTTATGAATAAAATTATTAATTTATAATTTTTCTTGTGATAATTTTTCGATTACATAGCCGGTGCTTGAATGCTTTATATTATTGCTATGTGTATGGGATGTTTGATTTCGGTTTTCATAACCTTAATATTCAATCTCATATGATTTGTGAACCCTTATGGTTTGTGTGGCTTTTTGATTTAGCGGGATTAAGTTCTAGCCCATGTTGGTAGGCTTTATCAAAGGATCATACGGTGTTCCGATTGAAACTCATATGTGAAAAAGTCACAATATGTTGAATTTTTGTTTAACATAAAAGCATATGTGTTTCGGGTTCTCAACCTTTGCTATTTGCATTAGTTAAAACCGTTTCAACCTTTCTCTGGTAAAGGTTGTTGTTGTTGTTGTTCTTTTGTTCTTGCGAGAGGATAACAACATAATGGGGGAGAGTTCTAAATTCAACTTGCGCTTAATGATATATCTTTCGGGGGTGAAGAGGATGCGGAATTTGAGGTAACGAATTTGTTAGTTAATCGTTTTCCTGTTTAAGAAAAGCATGAGTTTATTGCATATATTTTGCTTTTGCTTAACAAAATTCGGTACAATTGATGTTTATTCCACTATGTGTGTATGGATGTATGTGTGTGTGTGATTCAATTGTTTCCGGTTAAGAAAAACTGGTTTACAATTTAATCTCTTTATCATCAAAAGCCTAGAGTACTAGGAGAGTAGATAATCCATTAATTTCCTAAGTTCATCAACACACACATTAGAGCTGCGTACGTGAATTTTACCTAAATAATAACCTAACGCCTTGTGCTAATTAAATTCAATTCCTACGAGCATTAAGTTTGGGAAATAGGCTAATCAATGCAATTGTCACATTGTGCATGACAATTCGTACAATAGTCAAACTCTACATATCATTACAAGAGTGTATCACTACAAACCGTAATCATATCATGCTACCTGTATTTTGGGTTATCGCTCGATGAAAAACCCTAAAATAGCTATGGATAAGGATGCAAGTTCAATTAATTGGCCACTTAAATAAACAAGCATCTCAATCCTATCAAAATATATCAATCATGTGATTATAAAAATAGTAGAAGTTTGATCGAAAACAAAAAGGGAAAACTAATACATAACTCAAGCACAAGTTTGAGAAATAAGACTACATCCTTAACCAATAATATTAATTAAGCTACTCATAGCTGATAGGTGTTGTAAAACACCTAATTTTATATCTATTATTTATGCTTTCTATGCCATTTCTCTTGTAAAATATGTATTTTATGTTCATTTTTGAGTGTTTAGGTACTGTGGAGTCATTTGGAGCAAAAGAAGGAAACAACATCCATTTGGTGCGTAGAGGCCGAAAAGGTTGATTCACAGGTGAGTCATTCTTGGAGCAGACTAGGTTGCGCAAGGAAGAGATGGAGAATTGTTTTGGGGTAAAAACTGATTCTGCTGTTTTTGGTAATTTGGGGTGTGTTGATGAGAAACGAATTCAAACCCTAAAAAAATGCACTGCACGGAAGGTGAAGGAGAATGGTTGATCTCAAGGAGGGAAGCAGAGAAGGTGTTTGAGATCAGAGTGTTAAAGGTGTGGCTTTTTATGACTTGCGTATCAGAAAATGGTTTCTGGCTACTTATGTTGATAACACTTGTGTTCCTTTTTTTTCCGAAATTGATTGAGAATCTATTTATACAAGTTATTGAGCACACCCTGATCTCTTAGGAAATGGTAGAAGTGAAGTAGTGGAGAAGTGGGTTTGTGTGGAAGGCAGTGATCATCGTGTTTCCGTTATGAGGGAAGACTGATCACACGTTCGCCCACTACTCCCATTACCGTTAATCGTCTGCCTTTCCTGACACTTTCTCGTAATGGGCGCGTTGCACGCCGCATGCTGTAAACCGCCAGACCAATACCCCAGTGAGCATCCCCCAGTTTATGACATGTTTGATGTCTCGAATAAGTGGGTCAAGTCGTGGGACTTGCCGCGGAGAATAGCATATGACGCTCTTCGGTGGAACAACTAAGTTGTCTATGAGGCCGACATAAAATATGATGCATGTGAAGCATCGTATTTAAGCAGCTCAATTTAATCGATGTGTATGAATCATCATTGTTTTAGAGCCTAATTGAATAAGTCGTGGATAAGCATCTTAAAAGGGTAGCGCGATTGACCACTTTGGGTGATCGTTCGAGTGCCCTATGGGCGAACTACCACTTGGTCGATCACTCCTGTGGAGGAGTGATGGTCGATGTTCACAACGCTACTTTGTTAATTTTCTGAGAATAAATCTACATCGTCCGACTAATCTGGCGAAGTTGGATGGTCGTGATCGATTTGCGACAGTTGTTCAATGCCGCTGACGCGATTTTTAGGGTTTGGAGGCCGATCGACCAACTCCCTTTTGAGCGAGCGATTTGAAGCGTCGCGTTTGGGTTTGAGTAGGTCGATCGACCATGTACAAAGGTGGGTTGCCAGCGAGTATGATGACATCCCCTGGGTCACCTAAAATTAAATCTAAGCCACTCAATTCGGTTGGCGAAGTTGGATGGTCGTGATTGATTTGCGGCAGAAGTGTGTTGCCGCAAACGTAATTTTAGGGTTTCTAAAACAACGTGTTCACGTTACTTTGGGCGAGCGGTTTAATGGTCTCTGGTATTGCTTGGGACAGGTCAATCAACCAAGGGAGAACTTGGGCCGACGGTAAACACATCGGCATATCTTTGATCGCTCGAAATACGATCCAAGCCGTCCAACTAGGTCGGCTAAGTTGGGCGGACGTGATACATTCTTGAGACCCTTTTTGTCAATCTCAGCTCGTTTGAGCCATTTTACGCAGCGTGAACTCCCATGTTTGGGTCGGCATTTGTGAATGAGCTACATAGGGATCAATCGACTGTGGCACTAGTGAGCCCACCGATGATCACGTCGGTGCCTTTTTGATTACCTAAAGCTCGATCTAAGACGTCCAACTTGGCTGGCCAAGTTGGACGGATGTGATGACTTTAAGACCGTCATGGTCGGTCTAGCTCGTTTTAGCTTCCTTTTTAAATAACGTGAACGCCCATGTTTGGGTCGGCCTTCGAAGCATTTGTGAATGAGCAGCATACTGCTCGATCGACTAGGGCACTAGTGGGCCCGTCAGTGATCATTATAGTGATTGTTTAGTTCTGCTAGGAATAGGCCATGCTTGTTAAATTTCGCGGCCAAATCGTGTGGCCGTGATTATTTTTGAGACTGATATTAACATTCTAGATTTTCTTTAAGAGTTAATATGTGTTCAATCACGCTAACTTTAATTAAAAAGTGTGTAAACGCGTTGATCTCTTTTTCAGAGTGATGTAGCATGTATGAGTATTTTTGTGCAGATCCCAATACTAGCACTTATGGAGATTCATGCTACTCTCCTGAGAGTGAGCATTGATCGTCATGTCATGTCAGTATTGAGATTTCGCCTGGGAACATAGCATGGAAAAATATCAGGCGAGTCATGCATTAGTTAATAATGCTGGCATAAAATAGAATTCACGGAATATTTGGGATTGCTACTATGCGCACCATTCTGAATGAATTTCATATATATATATATATATTGAGTTGTTCAATACATGTGTAAGTAAAGAGGTTTGAGAACTCGTTACTTTCAAGTGGCCTTTATTCCTTTGCAGGATCACAACACTAAATATAAGGTTTTACGAAGTTGACCCTGAACTAAAAACCACCATCAACATTAAGTCCTATGCTTAGCACGTAACGTTGACATTATTGCGGGGTAAGCACTAGATGGTGACAGACAAAGAAATTCACAAGAGGAGTTCGATGCACATTACTAGGATAGAGGCTGGCTTGGTTCTTGAGTAGGGCACGTTTCCTTTGTACGTCGGTTATCGTCAGATAAATAAGTATCTACTTGATTGTTATCCCGTATCCGGAGCCTTTATACACAGCAAGTAGAGACTACTTTTCTTCTCGGGATCTAGCCGATTTGCGGAATATAAAGAAGACGCTGAGCCTTTCACCCATCGCAGAATTGTTTCCTTCTTTGCTCCAGGTATCGCTCCATGCTCATTATGCGGTTTGATTTTTGATTGATGGTAACGATCTTTATATATATATATATATATATACCAGCTGTCGGTATAATCATAACGTCCCTTTTTTCAGTGTATGATGGGAACTGCTAGTGATGATTACTCTTTTACTTCTCCAGAGAAGAGCTTTGAAGTCAACAAACCCAAGGCTAGTGCGTTCGAGGAGGTGATGGCCAAAATAGATCCTCTGTTTCGTGAAGCTGGCCGTGCCATACAGGGTATGTCCCTTCTGCACCTACGTCTCTTTGGGGAACGTGTTCAGGCTTTCTTGGCTTCAATCGGCATTGAGGAAGAATGGAATCTTGATGAAGCGTCTCAACCGCCAAGCGTGAGAGCTGAAAGGTTTGCAGCTCGGCTAAAGCGGCGAAGGATCGAGCATGAGCGGCCTTCCGGTGAAAAAAAAAGTATGATTACCCTCGTCAGTAACGGAATCATCATCCTCGATTCGACATGGACGAACCCGCAGTATCCTCGGAAGGTTTGTTGGGGAAGTTTCGAGGGAGAGGTCGAAGTAGATTCCGTGGAGGGTATTGAAGCAACCGCCGGAGGGAACACTGAAGTGGTTGCTGGGGGGATCATGGTAGCGGCATCTGGAGAAGATGTTGAGGAAGCTTCCAAGGATGATATAAGCGCGTCTCCTGGAGGGAATATTGAAGCAGCTGTTGAGGAAGGCGTCGAAGCGGCATCAAAATGGGAAGTCGATATGGCTTACAGAGAGGATGCAGTAGTGGCTCGTGATGAAGGCGTTGAAGCAGCTTCCAATAACAGCTCTAGTGAAGATATTGTTGATCCCTCCAATGACTAGACTTCCCTTTGTTGCTTTTGTTCATTGTTGACCACTTTCCATGTAGACACCTCTTTTTATACTCAGTAGTTTTGTGACTGATGGTTTTCATTGGATGATTGATTTTGATTTTTTTTTATGATATCTTGGGAACCCTAGTTGTAGTACTTCCAGTAGGGTTGCAATAGAATCTCTCCATTCTATCAAGTCGTACAGTCGAAAAGAACGCGATTATTCATAAGTGATGATGCGTCCTTATGTGACCCTTCATGATGATTGCATGTAACCCTAAAAACAATGAAGGGGATGCAATAATGGAAATCAGAGATTGATCACGAACCTGTCTGCCTTCGAATTAGTACAGTGTTGCAATCCGTCTAACCGGTTAGCGATTGAGAGGATGCTTTATTGTTGGAGTGAAATGCTCTTCAGTGTACGAGGTGCTCGCCTAATAATCACGATTCCTTTGTCTCTTTTCTTTCTACATGTACTCCTTTAATGTTTCTCGAAAGATATGAGATGCTTCTTTATAGTTTGAACTGATGGGTACTGGTGAGGGTTTTAGGTTTGTTCAAGACTTTGTGTCATGATTTAGCAGTAAAGAGATTTATAAAAGGGAACAATACTTCGATTAATTGACAAATTAAAAACCTAATTATGAATGAAACCAGTGCAGTCATTTTGGAGGAATTACAAATATTGCATGAAAGAGGAAATTGCTGGAATAAATATTAAAGAGAAAGTTGGAGGAAAAGAGCATATGTCTCTATTAGGTGGAACAACTAAGTTGTCTATGAGGCCGACGTAAAATATGATGCATGTGAAGCATCATATTTAAGCAGCTCAATTTAATCGATGTGTATGAAGCATTATTGTTTTAGAGCCTAATTGAATAAGTCGTGGATAAGCGTCTTAAAAGGGTAGCACGATTGACCACTTTGGGTGATCGTTCGAGTGCCCTTTAGGCGAACTACCACCTGGTCGATCACTCCATGTGGAGGAGTGATGGTCGGTGTTCACAACGCTACTTTGTTAATTTTCTGAGAATAAATCTACACCGTTCGACTAAGCTGGCAAAGTTGGATGGTCGTGATCGATTTTCGGTAGTTGTTCAATGCCGCTGACGTGATTTTTAGGGTTTGGAGGCCGATAGACCAACTCTCTTTTGAGCGAGCGATTCGAAGCGCCGCGTTTGGGTTTGAGTCGGTCGATCGACCATGTACAAAGGTGGGTTGCCAGCGAGTATGCTGACATCCCCTGGGTCACCTAAAATTAAATCTAAGCCACTCAATTAAGCTGGCGAAGTTGGATGGTCGTGATTGATTTGCGGCAGTAGTGTGTTGCCGCAAACGTAATTTTAGGGTTTCTAAAACAACGTGTTCACGTTACTTTGGGCGAGCGGTTTAATGGTCTCTGGTATTGCTTGGGACGGGTCGATCAACCAAGGGAGAACTTGAGCCGACGGTGAACACATCGTCATATCTTTGATCGCTCGAAATGCGATCCAAGCCGTCCAACTAGGCCGGCTAAGTTGGACGGACGCGATACATTCTTGAGACCCTTTTTTTCAGTCTCAGCTCGTTTGAGCCATTTTACGCAGCGTGAACGCCCATGTTTGGGTCAGCGTTCGAAGCACTTGTGAATGAACTACATAGGGATCGATCGATTGGGGAACTAGTGGGCCCGCCTTTTTGATTGCCCAAAGCTCGATCTAAGACGTCCAACTTGGCTGGCCAAGTTAGACGGATGTGATGACTTTAAGACCGTCATGGTCGGTCTAGCTCCTTTGAGCCTCATTTTTAAATAGCGTGAACGCCCATGTTTGGGTTGGCGTTCGAAGCATTTATGAATGAGCAGTAGACTGCTCGATCGACTAGGGCACTAGTGGGCCCGTCAGTGGTCATTATAGTGATTGTCTAGTTCTGCTAGGAGTAGGCCATGCTTGTTAAATTGCGCAGCCAAATCGTGTGGCCGTGATTATTTCTGAGACTAATATTAACAGTCTAGATTTTCTTTAAGATTTAATATGTGTTCAATCACGTTAACTTTAATTAAAAAGTGTGTGAACGCGTTGATCTCTTTGTCAGAGTGATGTAGCCTGTATGAGTATTTTTGTGCAGATCCCAATACTAGCACTTCGGGAGATTCATGCTACTCTGCTGAGAGTGAGCAGTGATCGTCATGTCACGTCAGTATTGAGAGTTCCGCTGGGAACATAGCATGGAAAAATACCAGGCGAGTCATGCATTAGTTAATAATGCTGGCATAAAATAGAATTCACAGAATATTTGGGATTGCTACTATTCGCACCATTCTGAGTGAATTTCATATATATATATATACTGAGTTGTTCAATACATATGTAAGTAAAGAGGTTTGAGCACTCGTTACTTTCAAGTGGCCTTTATTTCTTTGCAGGATCACAGCGCTAAATATAGGGTTTTACGAAATTGACCCTGAACTAAAAACCACCATCAATAAGAATGAACTGTCAGTTTCCCATAACTGACATGCCATGTGTGAGCTGGTTACCCCTTAACCACTAAAGTGGGGTGTCGATATCAATTCTTATTTCCTACACAGCCCTAAAATTCAGAAAGGAAATTATTTATCTCATCATTGGTTTTTATTTCTCCTACTCTGAGATGGCGGCACCATTAGAGTTCATAGATGGGAAGAGAGAAAATAACAGAGAAATTGAGAAGTTTGAAAGAAGAATTGAGTTTTACTGATACATATGATGGGTTTGACTTTGTGATGTTCTTTGTATGAAATCGAGAGAAGAAGATGATGAAGAAATTTGTTGTTGCCATGAATCTGATGCCGTGATGGGTTTTCTGCACTTGAAGTAGCAATGATGAACAAGATGAAAGAAATTGAGAAGAGATCTGTTGACGAAATACAAGCAATTGATGATCAAATTGAAGATGGGTTTCTGATTTTGAGTTATTGTTGGTTGGATATGTTGTATTGTAGGTGGTACTTGGAATTACAGTTGCAGACATGAAGCTGAATTAGGGTTCTGTTGAGTTTGAACTCTCAATCGAGAACTCAGTTGAAGAAATTATAGTTGGGTTCATATTGCCGTCGAGAATTATTCTCAAGGCAAGGATGAACTGCAAGGGAGATTATGTGTGTTGCTGCTTTGAGACTCAAGAAGGGTTCAGTGGTACTATGTTCATGGGTAGAAGTAATTGGTACTGCTGGATAAGAACTGTACCTGGTGGTGTTGTTGAAGCAGTACTAGCATGAGGAGAAATGGGACGATGGGGTTGGCCTGAGATGGAATTACTGTTATTGACAGGGTTTACAAGGAAGAAACACAGATTGAACTAATGGGTCTGTGGAATTGATGGTGGTCTTGATGAAATTGCAAACTAGTTGTGTTGTTGTTGTCGTGGAAATAAAATGGGTTTGTTGGTGTTGAATTGAAGCAGCTAATTGTAGTTGTAGCTGAGTTAATTGGTGCTTGCAGGGTAAAGTAATGGCTGAGCAAGAGTATGAAGGAATTCTGAAGCTATATATGGTCTCGCTTTATTGATTGTGTGTGTTCGGTATGGATAGTCTTGAAGTCGCAGGAACGAGATTGCATTAATTGTTATGATTCAGTTACAGAGATGGTTGTGTAGCTGCAGTCGAGGCCAAGATGTTCATTGTGAGATATGGGTTGTTGCTGAATGGAGAAAGCTGAGACAAGGGTTTGATGGTGGTCTGGTATTGCAGTCTTATAAGGCTTTAAAGACTTTGATGAATGTATAGATGTAGCTCTGTGCAGGTGAACTGGAAAGCAGTGAAGATTTGGGAATGTTACATGTGGTGTTGGCTTGAGATGGGTTGTTTTGTGTTGGTGCTGGTAAAGATGCAGATGAAAGTGATATTAAAGTCACAGAAACTGTTGGTGGTGGTTCTGCTATGGGTGGTAGACAGAAATGGTGATTCAGTTGGGTAATGGCAGTAGGTTGACCTCATAGTGATGATTGATCTGATTGTGAATTGGAAAAACGAGATGGATGAGCATTATAGGTGAGTTTATTAGGGAGAAGATTTGGTTTGCAGCCAAAGGGTAAAATTGTGGATTTGTGAAGATCGGTTGAGAGATGCAATCTGGGTGATGGTCCGAATCGACCCATACACAAGAGTGTAATAGCTAGAGGAAGTTGAATTGAAAAGCATTGCAGATGGAGCGAGAGAAGAAGAGAAGTGTAGTAAAGAGCCAAGAAGAATCAACAAGTATGGGAGTGAGTTGCGAAGTCGATTCGAGGCGGTGTCTTTGAAATTGAACCGAGAATGAGGGTTTGCTCTTTGTGAAGCTACAAAGAAGGAATGAAGTTATGATTTTGGTATGAGTTACAAAAGGGATTGGTGCAATGTGCTCATGGTGGTGCTTATAGCCAAGGAATTGCTGATTTCCAAAGATGAGTTAATAGAGTTATGTTGTAGTTGAAGTATGGAATCAGTTTTGATGAGGTTACAAAGCGGAAGGATATGAAATTTTTAGGTGGAAAGTTTTACAACATTGTTGGTGCAAATGAGAAGTCGATGTGTAGGGAAGGCACAACCATCATGTTTTCTACAACCACATGCTCTCTCACACATACCTCTCTACATATCTTTTTACGAGAGGACTAGTTCTTAATATGATTTGAGTTTTTGTTTAATTCTATCTTGAAGTTCTTTATTACTTGTTAATTAGGTAGTAAAGTATTAATTAAGTTGGCGACACGCATCAAATGGGAGCTAGGACCATTCATATGGAACTTAAACGATCGGGATAAAGGTTATGAAACCGATGAAGATTCTTATTATGGTGACGAAATGAAGATGATTGTGTTGAAAAGGACCAACCTTTAGAAACTTTTGGCTAGTGTAGATTAATGATCTTAATAATGCACAATAAGCATGTTTTTAAACAAAAATTACAAAAAAATGAAAAAATTTAAAAAGAAAAAAAAGTTTTACTTAAAAACTCCAACTTTTAAAGATTTTAGAGTCACTAGCATACTTCTAGGTATGTTTACATAGAGATTTTGACCTACATAATTGAACTTGGAAATGTTAGGGAACTACATTCGATTTCTTGTTTGTTTGAGTGTTAAATAATGGATTTAATCATGTTTAGGTGATGCGATTTGGTGAGGAGAAATGCGTTATTAGAGTTGTTGATCAATCATTAGTGGAGACTACCCGTATTCATATCATGAGAGGCACCGACCAGAATTCTTCCATTTACTAAAAAGCTTCTTTGAGTGTGTGTCACCGTAAGTTAATTCCGGGTAGAATGGTGAGCTACCCAACCTCCCACCACTAGAAGCACTACTCTTTGATCTCTTGAGTGCTAATTTTGTCAATCATGAGGGTGACGTCCATGGATGAAATAGTTCGATTGCGGTTAGCACCATTCTCTCTCTAGAAGCAACAACGGATCCATAGAAACACATTCATCATCAACAAGGAGCGACATCAAAATCTACAAGGAAAGTTGGAAAAGTTTAAGGTTTATAAGCAACAAAATGACAAAAAGAGCAAATTTCAAATACAAGTAAAAGCAACATACAAAGAGCGGATTTTACATATATGTTGAAGACTTACAATACAATGAGGTAATTTTATTCAAGTATGAAGACTTATTCATGAAAGCGAAGAAAATTAAAAAGGTGAGAATTTTTGAAGTTTATGATTTCAAGACGATACAAGTTGTGAAGAATCATGCGGTAAAATACTTCTCCCACGGCCATGGTTTATTTTTTGTATTTAATTTCTCTTGTTTTAAAAAAAAAAAAAAAAAAAAAAAGAAAGAAAGAAAGAAAGAAAAAAAAAAAGAGAGAAAAAAAAGAAAAATATTTGTTTAAGCCGTGGGGAAGGAAAATATATAAGGAAATTTTGCGACAAGGATTTCAAGGTAAAGAGTTATAAATTGTTAAGGATTTATGAAATTCAAGGGTTTATCATCAATAGTTGAAACCGAAGGCGAGGACCATGAAGATCAAGATAAGGAGCGGAAGACGTTTCTATTGGATGCGAAGTGAGAGTGGTGTTATCATAATTGGCGATCGGATGTGAAGGTAAGTAAGTAATCTCATCCTCGATAAAAATGGTTGATTTCCTTTCATAGAGATCGTCAGAAAAATGGTTTTTCAAAATATTAAAAGATGTGGGTTTTTAAAATATTTGAAGTTGTCCTTCCCACCATTCAACGTGATGCGTGATTTCTCTCTTCATTTCCTACCTGCACACATGTGAGAACCATAAAAAAAGTCAGTTTTTGAGTGCAATTATCATAAAATCATATTTGGTTAAGTCGAGGCGAAATGCTTATTGATCGTTTCTCAAACACGCGTTTCTCATTATGGATGGTTATTTCTCACTCAACATTTAAGAATGAGAATATGTTCTTTAGTATTTTAACTTCTTATTACTAGCATGCGTAAACTCTATGTCCTCATAACTTTTTGGATGCTTGGGACGCTTGAACGCTTTGAAGTTGTGAGTTTTTAGTTTGATTTTGCTCGAGGACTAGCAAAGTCTAAGTGTGGGGAATTTGATAGGTGTAGAATACACCATATTTACTATATAAGAGTTTATGCTTTCTTTGCTATTTTTCTTGTAAATTATGTATTTTACGCTTATTTTGAGTTTTATTGCTACTTTGGAGTCGCACGGAGAAAAGAAGAAGAAATCACCTATTTGAGCCAAAAGGGTAAAATTGATGGATGGGTTTGAGATGAGAAAGCAATTTGGTGGTATTCAAGTGCATGCGGTGGAGGTGAGTGCAATGGAGCAAAGGTGGTTTAGTGTTAGAGGGAGAAGATTTGGTTTGCATTCAGTGTAATTGGATTTGAGGAACCGAAGATCAGTTATGGCTTAAGAGATGCAAATTGATTGGTGGAGCAGTGGCATTATTGGTCTGGAGATGAGCAATGGAGTGTCATGGCGGGTGGTGTTAGTGCGGAAGGATATGAAATTTTAGGTGGAAAGTGTAATAGCCGAGAAGCTAGAGGAACCGATACCATTTTTGAATTGAAAAGCATTGCAGATGGAGCGACCCTTGACCCTTGACTAACGAAGGCGCCACTTTGTGTAGTAAAGAGCCAAGAAGAAGTGGGGCTGGCCCGACGCGTTTTCAGGGCCACAATCCCGTGAGTTGCTAGGAATTGGATGGAGTGTCTTTGAGAAAAGCTTGGAATTGGAAATTGAATTGCAAAAGGAAAAGGATTCTAACCTTGGGAGATTTGGAGCTATAAACAAAGAAGGAATGAGGAGTTCTTAATATGATTTATGATTTGAAGTTCTTCACATGATTATGAGTTACATTCATGATTGATTGAAAGCACGCTAAATTGATTTGTTAATTTGTGCAATGTGCTCATGGTGGTGAAACTTATAGCCAAGGAACCTAATGCTAATTTGCTAGGTGGCTTGGTGATTAGAAAAGATGAGTTAATTTGGGGAGTTATGTTGTATTTGTGACTAATAACAAGTGGAAAAGTATGGAATTGTTTTGTTTATTTTCTTTTGAGGTTACAATCTCGTGCTCCTCGTGGATCGACCTTGACTACCCTATATTATGTGTAGTAAAGTATTAATTAATTTGAAGGCATAAAGACAACCATCATGAAGTTATGATTTTGGTATGAGTTACAAAAGGGAGAGCTCACTAGCCAAATTGCTGATTTCCAAAAGATGAGTTAATAGAGTTATGTTGTAGTTGAAGTATGGAATCAAGCACAATGATTGATTGTGCAACAATATCAAGCCAAGTACAATGGCTCAGCCAAGGCCACTCGGCTCGGTGAAGTCGGCTAGCTGTCTAACTCGACTGTCTGACTCATGATCTTATTGAGTTAGTCAATTGACTCGGTTGACCTGACCGAGCTGACTCGTTTACCGGTGACCGTGTGGACTTTGCCGGTCACCTGAGATACTTTCTCCGGTCAAGTTCCCGCCACTTTACCAGTTTTCCGGCGACCTCTTTTGGGACATATTTTTACTTGGTGGAAACTCCTCACATATGGGCTTGGTGGACATCTTGTTATTAGACTTTGGAGATTGGACCTAATCTTAGAAGTTGGAGAAAAGCTTCAAAAAGGAAAGTTTTCTACAACTTTGGATATCACGTCTTTTCTACTTGGAGTTTTGGAGAGAGGCGACTAGGGTTTGCTTTCATTTATTTTTCGTCTTCTTCATTTCATTATTGATTATGATTATGATGAACTCAAAATCTATGAGTAGATAAACACATATTATTGGTGTAGGATCAGAATATCGCGACATCAATACTTCGCGAGATTAATAAATAACGACATTGCGAGGGAGTCGCAGGGAAGTAAAATAAATGACGCAATGAATGACGACAGCCAGAATATGAGAAGAATGTGAAGACTCAACGAAATTTAGGAGTGTCGCGAGAATTGATACATGTGCACTTGCGATATTTCGCAAGACATTCCCGAAAATAAAGGGATGACTTTAGTTTGTCATCCATCCACTGTGTACTACCCTATATAAAGGGTTGAGTAAATCTGTTGTAGAGAGAGTTCTTTTTGAATTGTTAAGCAAGTTTTGAGGAGAGAGAAAGTTTTAGAGTGATTGTAATTCTTTAACTCATTTCTATTTCATATTGTAAAGATTCAAGTATTCAATCAATAGAAATCATAATCATTGATCTTAAAATGACTTAATTGTGTATATTCTAGTGAGGGGTGTAGTGTAGGATTTCCTGCAACTACATAATGGCGCTAGAAACAGGGATGGAGTAGAGATCAACCTTGTGAATTGAAAGAATCAGGAGTAACAAGAAAGAAATTTAGTATAATTTTCAACAACTTACTAAAATTGAGAAATGGCTAGAAGAAGGAATGCATCAGAACAACCAACAATTGTAAGAAGAAGCGGGAGATTAGCTGGAGAAAGGGGAAATAAAGTAGGTGAACCATCAAGAATAAACGCAAGAGATAGAGAAGAAAGTCAAATTCAACCACCAATTCAACCAGCACCGAATAGAGTAATAGATTATGATAGGGTGAGTGTGCATACATGGAGATCGGATTCTATGGAAGAAAGAGAAGAAGTGCAACAATTGATAAATAATGGACAAGAGGAGAGAAATCGAGAAGAGATGGGAGAAACAATTCATAGAAATGAAGAAGTCGTAGCATTAGAAGCATTGAGGCAAACAATACATGAGGAAAGGCGATTAGAAGCGGAAGAACGTGCAAATTTAACAAGGCAAAACCATGAGTTAAGAATGGAAAATATGAGGTTGCAGAATAGGAGGTCGAGAAGTAATACCAGGTCAAGATCAGGATCGGTTAGAGATGATATGAGGAGAATATTACCTGTAGAAAATGTTAATGAAGAAAATCTAGAAAGAGAGCCAAATCTTGGTGAAGGATGCTGCGAAAGAAGGGAAGTGGTGTGTATTCCACGTCCTGAGATTTTACAGAATGGCCAAAATGACGGAAATCAAGGAAATAGGCAGCAAAATAGTCCAATTGGTGAAGAAAATCAGGAAGAAGGAAGAAGAATACTGCATGGGAGAGAAACACAGAGGAAACAAAAGGAGATTGAAGATGACATCGAGAAGCATTATATTGAACAAGCGCGTCTAGCTTGCGAAAGGGAAAGATTAAGAGTAGAAATGGAAGAACGGGAATTGGAGGAAGCAATTCGGCAGAACAATCATGACAATCGAGAAAGAAGGCGCGAGCAAAATCGCAACAATGGAAATATCAATGAAGAATATGAAAGAATACAAAGGAGAACTGATAGACAACCAAGAAGAGAAAATGATAGATATAATGGTGTGCGAATTCGTGAACGAGATGAAGGAGAAAGTCGCAGAGAAAGAAGAGAAGAAAATCTTTGAACAAGAAAATCAAAGTAGACATGAACGCAGTAAGGAGAGAGAGGCAGAGCTAAAAAGACCAATAAATTCGAACCCTGATGTAAATGAACAAATCTTAAGAGAGTTGGCAGAGATGAGAGGAATGTTGAACAATAGAAGAGGAGGAGGAAGAAGACAATTGGATGAGGCCATCGAAGAAGCTGCGAAACCCCCTTTACACTAGAGGTGCAGTTAGGAGGAATACCCCCAAAATGCAATTTACCCGCATTAACCAGCATTTTTGATGGAACAACTTGCGCAATACAACACATCAAAGCATATGTGAGATGTATGCTACAGTGGGAAAATCATGACGCCATATTATGCAAATATTTCGCATCAAGTTTAACGAAGAAGCAATCGAAATGGTTTGAGGGTTTACCAAGAAACACAATCACGTCATTCAACCATTTACAAGCTATATTCTTAGGGGCATATATAAGTAACAACTCCTCGCGACCGGGAATTGAAGATGTATTTGGGCTGAAACAAAGAGTTGGCGAAAGTTTGAGACACTTAAGCTGTGAGGTGGAAGACAATGTGTAGCGAAATGGCTGGACGAGTGGATGAAAGATATCTTATTCTATCATTCATAAACGCTATGTTCGCAACCAATTTGTTATATATTCAAATTTTTAGAGTCAAGAATACAATTACAATGACTGAGTTGCGAGAACTTCAGGAGAATATATTGCTCTAGAGGAAAGGCAAAATGAGATGGAATCATACCCGATTGCGAATACAAATTCAAATGTGCGAATGCAAGCTTATTACCCAAGTTGTCCTTTCTGAAGAGCGAGCACTTCGCAAGGGCAACAAGAAAAGATAATAGATGATGGACAGCCAAAGATAGTAGCTATGGGAAGCCGTGATCAGGAAGAATTTGAAAGAGAAAGGAACTACTACAACCGTGGCGGCAATAACAAAATTCAAAGACTTGATCATCCGCAAGAAACTTATGGAAGTCGAAGGTAGAATTATCATGGAGGGCAGCGAAATCACAAAGTAGTATGGGAGGAAATCAAAATGCCACCGTTAAATACTAGTGTTGAAAAAATATGGGAAGCTATACTCTTGATAGAAAACATACCGGCACCATGGAACATGGGGAATGAGCCACTGCCAAGTGATAGAAGTCACGAGTTCTGTTCTTACCACCGCTTTCATGGACACCTAACAAATGACTGCAGAAATATAAAAAGAATCATCCTCAGAATGATTGACCAAGGAAAGCTGAGTCATTTTCTAAAAAGTGAAGAGAAGGTTCAACCGTTACCACCACCGTCGGAAATGCACAGAACAAACTCAGCAAAGGGGAAAGAAACATTCGTAATAGAAGTTGGAACGAAAGCTAAAAATTTATTTTGCAACTCCATTGTACATTCATACCGAACAATTGAAGATTTTCATGATAATGTTCTCAGTAGGGTTTTCGCGAGGGATGCTGATAATAAAGAAGTGATGAACATCGCGAAGACATCGCAGTTAAAAGAATGGCAAATGCGATTATTTCTTTCACCTGCAGTAAGAGATTCCCTGAAGGCATAGAGACGCATGATAGCCCATTGGTTGTAAAATTGGAAATTAATCCAAAACCTGTAGATGGCGAAGATGATGAAGAGAGAGAATTCTGGGCGATCAATAGAATCTTAATTGATACGGGAGCTCGGTAAACATTCTTTTTACCATACTTACAAGACTATGGGTGGGAAGGATGAAGAGTTGATACCTTCGACGTATAAAATATACGGTTTCAATGGCACATCGAATAAGCCTAAAGGAGAAGTTCATATGAGAATACCCTTGCAAGGATTATCAACTGAAATTTTGTTGTGTAGTCGATGTGGAGTCCCCTTATAATGCATTGATCGGAAGGCCATGGTTGCACGAAATGCAGGTGTAGCGTCGACTTATCATCAGTGTATAAAGTTTCCCCATCCTAGCGGTGTTGGAGTTATAAAGGGAGACTGGATGGAAGGACAAAAATGCTATGAGATTGATGTGGAGAGTTGCGAGGAAAGAGCTGCAAAAAGAAAGGGCTGGAAGCAAAATATAAAAGATGAACAAAGAAAAGAAAGGTTGATGGTGGATACCATAGATACAAGAGGTGAAGATACATTGCGAAGCAAGTGCATGAAAACAGTTGAAAATTATGATGGAAAGGAATCATTAAGAAGTTTGAATGGTGCAGAGGCAGAGAGCAGCAGGAGCAAAAAGTGTAAGAAATGAATAATCATTATTATCAAAATCAATGACAAAAGCATATCAAGAGTAAGAGGAAGAAACAATAATTGAAGAAGAAATGCACGAGAATCTCGCCATCAAGAATGTATGAAAATTTGATTAAAGAATTGAAATGAGATTACTATAAGCAAAGCAAGATTGTGCGATAGCTTCGCAAACAAAATAATAAGAGAAAACCAAAAATGAATGATTGAATGAATTAACAAAAATGAAAGAGTGAGTGAACGGGACGAACCTTTATGGCGTACACCCTAGTTCGCGAATGATATTTCGCAAGAGGCAAATGTAAGACCTAAAGTGCGTCATATAATGGGGTATCTCTTGACATGGCTCAGGGAAAAGGTTACACCGCTCCTGGAACTTGAGTCATGGAGATTTGGGGCCCATGAAAGCCTATCCGGGAGAGATACCTTGGATTTCCAACTATATATATAAGGTTATACCTGGTTGGACGCCCGAGGGTCTCTTCCAAGGAGTCAGTGTATGCTCAAGGCGCCGAGGTACACGGTTGAGCCAAGGGTGCCTGGGGCATTTGAAGTGTCTCGGCCATTCTTGGAAAGTCTTGGCATATGTTGCACTCGACCCGAAGAAAACTCCACTTAGGGTGCAGCCTCGTAACCATAAGCCCTATAGGTATAAGGGATAAGAGGCTGCGAAAACAACTGGTTGTTGTTAAGACCGGATGGGAGGAGCTAGTCTTGTACGGCCGATGTGCGCCTCCTTGAAGGGGCAACCAGGGAGATGATAAGGGCGGCACCCTCCATTAGGGAGATGATAAGTGTCACAAGACGGCAATGTCATGGGGCTATATATTCGCAAGAACATTTAGGCCTGTCATATTGTCGCAAATGAAATATCCTGCAGAGGCAAAAATACTAAAGAAATGATAAGACAAGATCAATGGGTCATTACATGAAAATGTAAGGACGTCCTGCGATCTTGTCGCAAGACGTCAATGTCATGGGATTTTATGTTCGCAAGAATATTTAGACTGTCATATTGATGCAAAATGAGGGGTGGCAAAATAAGACCTTTAACTAGGAAGGCAAAATAAGACCACACAAAAACAATGATAAGACAAGATCAACGGGTCATTACATGAAAATGGAACGACGTCCTGCGATTTTGTCGCAATGATAAATTTCAACATAAATGATGATAAAATAACACAAGAAATTGAGTAAGCAAACAAGCTTGCGGATACGACTATATTTCTTCATTTATTTGTGAAAAATTAGCAACAACAGTTGCGAAATTAAGAAGTATCATTACTTAAAGATTATCGACTTGATTTCTCTCATGTGAAAATAAATAACAGAGGCAAGTATGGGAATGATTAGAATAAAAACTTGTTATTTATTTTCATATGATAGATTTGAGAAGAGATTACAAAATGGAAGGTTAGAAGGATAAATGTACAAATATCACAAGAAGAGAAAGGAAAATGGGACAATCTAGCAACTTATTCTTCTTCATCGATTCTTTATCGATTCTTCTTCTTCGCTTACATCACTATCGAGACATCCGAGCAAGGCGTATTATCGGGGAATTTCATCGAGAAGACAAGGATATGAAGAAAGAGGAATGTTGTGATCATTGCAGATTTGTTCAATAGTTTGGTTGCGAAACGAACAACATCATTATTGAAATTCGCCGAGTAGTTTGTAGTTGCTTCTTCATCTTAGAATATTTGTCATTGCGAAGAGAGAAGTTCTTTGCAAGTTGTGCTTTCTCGATTCAAGTTCCTTGATTCTAGTTTAAAATCTCTTCTCAGATTCTCGCGAACAAATGACAATGAGTTAGCAGCTTAATAATGATTTCATAAAAAAGAAGCGGAAAAATAATGAAGAATAGTAAAACAACCTTCTCTCGTCGAAATCATATCTTTAACCAAGGCATTATGCTCAAGCATGAAGACCGACGTTAACACCTAAGTTATTTCTGGCATTATCTAGAACCTTCGCTGCCCAGGCGAATTCATCATCATTATTTATGACAAGAAGTGAACGAATTTGATTTTCTCGCTCATTAAGTATGGCATTTTGGCGAAGAGACTCGTCTCGTTCAATTTGGACTTCAAGAAGGGTTTTTTGGAATTTTGCTAATGCTTGTGCACCTTGATTAGCAATGCGATCCTTATCATCTATGAGGCTGCTAATTTTCTTCCTTAGAATATTATTACTCTCCTGGGAGTCAAGATATAAACGTTTAAATCGGTTGGCTAAACCTAAACTAGATCTATGTTCAATTTCTAGAAGATGAAATTTGGTTCGAAGTTCACTTAATGAGAGAGAATTAGTCTTGTTTGAAGAACTACTTAAAGATTCATTGAGATGAGCGAGAAGAGCATCATCATCCATAGGTTCAGGGAATGAATGGAGAAGGATGGCTTCGTTTTAAAGATTATAAATGTCTGCGAAAATGATAAGTCAGGCAAAGAAAAATAAATGGCAAAGTAGAAATGGAAAAAAAAGGAGGGTGTTATACCATAAAGTTGCTGATTAGCACTTTGAAGTGTAGATATTTTGTCTTTCTGGGAAGAAGACTCAACTTCCAATTGTTGAATTTTTTCATCCTTCTTGCGAGATGTCGCAACTTCAATTTCTTCTTTGATCTTCTCTTTAAGTTGAAGATTTTTCTTTTCAAGATTGTTGCGTCTTTTCTCAAGGTCTGAGGCAACAACAAAGGAAGCTCTCCCAGACTATAAAGAAAGGTAAAGAAATTGTTAAGATAAGGTTTATAATCGAAGTTACAGAGAAATAGAGAAATATGAGCATACCAAAGCACTGAGTGCATTCAAGAAACTGGGATTCATTGTTCGGGAAACTCCACGAAAAGAATCATTATCCACTAGCAGGGGAGCATCGCAAATATTGGCGAGAGCTTCGCAAGTGGCAGATAAATGATCATCACCCAATCCTTGCATAGAATCGGAGAAGACACTAGACAATTGCGCCATAGCAGAAGCGACCGAATGATTTTCCCTTGCAGAAGAAGTATCAACCTCATTTTCATCTTCGTCAGAACTCTCGCTGGTTTGGGAACTAGAATGAGAAGAGGGATGGATTTTCCGTTTTTTAGAAGATGGAGCAGAAGATTTATCCTTGAGAAGAGTGATTTTATTCTTGCCCTTAACCTTCGCAGCTTCGGGAATGTCAATTTCTTCAACAACCTTCGCACACGAATGAAGATAAGAAACAGAGGCAACAATATTGTTAAAAATAACAAAAGAAAGTATTTCTTACTTCATCCGTGATTGATCGGAGTATCGCCAGAGTACTCGCCTTTGGACGTCTTCTATAACTCTTTTTCAATTTGGTAATCTGAAAATTTTGCAAGCCTAATAAATATAAGAGGAAGGAAATATCGTAAAACAAACCTGAAATAGGAAGTATACCTCTTTTGCCTTCTCGGGCCACTTAAATTCCCAAGGATGATAGTTTGCGAGATTCGCAGGGAGTGTATGAGAACCTGCAATATAAGGTCCGCTCAAAAATAGAGGAACAACCCACCATTTCTCATCCTTGGAGTACCGAGGAACATTATTTTTGCCCGAGTGCCAGTCAATATCTTGCATAAGCAGCTTATCACTGGAAATATTATCTTTTCTCTTCAATCGAGCACCCCAGCGAGATTTATCATTTCTCATATTTATTACTTCATAGTTTTCGAAAAAGTTTTCTACAGTATACTTCTCAACGACTATTTCTAAACTTGCGAATCTAGGATCTTTGACATCATCAGGATATAAAGATCCCTTACCAGTATACGGTTGGCGAATTCAAGCATTAGACGGATGCAATCACCACTTAATTGATAAATAGCTCGCGAGAATTTCTCATGAGCAAGAATTTCATAGAATAAAGGTATCTCGGGATTGTAGAGAGGAATGGGAAGTCCTGCGAGAATTTGACCTAGCGAGATTATGATTTTCTGATCATCACACTGATGATCGAAAAAACAACTTTGCGAAAGTATAGATGAAGATTCTTGATCAGGAATGGTTGATAGGATGAAGCCCTTCTCTTGTAAATTCTTTTGAGCTTCATTAAAAAAGGGGTTTATATATACGACCAAGTGAAGCCATTTTTAGAGTATGGGAATGATTAGAAAATTGAAGATCAAGAGAAAGATTTACAGCAGCAGAAATGCAGATTGCGGAGGAAGAGAAGTTGCAAAAGAGAAGTTGCAGAGGGAAAATAAAAGAGAAGAAGAGAAGGGTGAGAAAACTATATATAGAGAGAAGAATCCTCGAGAAAACAAATGCATTTAATGCGATATGGGACGTGAATGGTCAAGAATAAACGGTTGAAAGAGACGTGTCAAGAAAAGAGTGGAAGAAGAAACATCTGTAATAAATTCCGTGTAAAAGTACGGGAGTGAAACAGATAAAGATGAACAATTGCGAGATAAAGATGAACAATTGCGGCATTTCAAAATATTGGTTCTCATGACATTCTCTCCTTCGCAGAGAAGACATGAGAAGAGGCAAGATGTAGGATCAGAATATCGCGACATCAATACTTCGCGAGATTAATAAATAACGACATTGCGAGGGAGTCGCAGGGAAGTAAAATAAATGACGCAATGAATGACGACAGCCATAATATGAGAAGAATGTGAAGACTCAGCGAAATTTAGGAGTGTCGCGAGAATTGATACATGTGCACTTGCGATATTTCGCAAGACATTCCCAAAAATAAAGGACAACTTAGCTGTCATCCACCGTGTACTACCCTATATAAAGGGTTGAGTAAATCTGTTGTAGAGAGAGTTCTTTTTGAATTGTTAAGCAAGTTTTGAGGAGAGAGAAAGTTTTAGAGTGATTGTAATTCTTTAACTCATTTCTATTTCATATTGTAAAGATTCAAGTATTCAATCAATAGAAATCATAATCATTGATCTTAAAATGACTTAATTGGGTATATTCTAGTGAGGGGTGTAGTGTAGGATTTCCTGCAACTACAATTGGTTATGGGATAAAGTTGATTTCTCAACATGATATTTGATTCAATGTATTAATATTGTCTCAAATTTATTGTTTATGATTCATTATTAATATTGTCATATGATTTGATTGCTTGTTTGGTTGAGTCCGGAATCAATTGGATCTGCATTCATCTCTATTGCTAGATTAGGATTTTCAATACGAAAAAGTTGTCAATTCCTGATTGCAAGTAGCATAGTGTGGTTATTACTTGTAGTGATACATCTTTATAATTGCATATGAATCGTAACCTTTGTTAAAACGGATTAGTGCTTTTACACGTTCGTTTGCATTGATTAGTCTTTATCCATAAAACTTAGTGCTTTTAGGGAGTTAAACTTAATTGTGCTTTTACACTTTAGGTTGCTTTCTAGGAAAAATTCACATATGCATCTTTTAATGTGGTTGTGATTAAATCATGGAATTAGCGGGATATACTTGCGATCAAGGTATCCTAGGACTTTTAATAAATGAGAGATTAAAATATCAATTCTAGTCATTGATGAAAATACATGTTTGTGAATGATACTATCCCGTGACCAATATCTTCTTCTTATTGATTGCTTTCATATTTTATTGCTTTCAATTATTTTTATTACTTTCTTAAGACAAAAATCCCCCCCTTGGTTATTAAGAAACTAAAATTTTATAACAACAAAAACCTCTATGTGGGAACGAACTCTTTCTTATCATATACTTCATTTAAATTTAGTTGTGTGAGAAAGTGAATTATTTTTGACGCATACGACAGCGATCAAATTTTGGCGCCGCTGCCGGGGAGGCATGCGGCTTGTTATTAAGTTTTTAGTTTCTTTTTATAATTTCTACTTTTATCTTTGTTTTTTGTTTTCTTGTCTTGTTTCTCACTTGTTTGCGAGAATTGTTTTCAGGCACCTAATCCCTGGCATCTAAAGATTGGAACTATCCAAGGTGCGGGATAACTACTCGAAGAGGCACAATACTCCAACCAAGTCAAGACACAACGGAAGAACAAGGGTTAGAAGTGGAAGAAGAGTTACAACTAGAAGAAGAACAAGAGGTTCCAATTGTAGAAGAACCACTAATTGAAGAAGAAGCAATGAGTGATGCGAATCGTACACTCAAGGACTTGGCTTCGAATAGGCTTGATGCACAACAATGGTGTATCCAAACTAATTCAACCTTCGAGATCAAGCCAGGGTTGCTTAGAGAGTTACCAAAGTTCCATGGGACCCAAACAAGAATCTTATGGACTTACATACCATTGTCATGGCCATGCTTCCAGCGGAGACTGATGCCGCTGGTGCAATATTAAAAGTTTTTTCCATTTTCTATGGTGGACAGCGCTAAGGATTGGTTGTACTGTTTGCCATCCGGAAGTGTTACTACATGGAACGGGTTGAAGAAAATTTTCTTAGAGATGTATTTTCCTGCATCGAAGGCTACTCAATTCGCAAGGAAATTTGTGGGATGAAGCAAAATGTGGGAGAATCATTGTATGAGTGTTGGGAACGATACAAGAGATTGGTGGCAAGCTGCCCTCACCACCAATTTAGTGACGCTATGATTATCCAATACTTTTATGAAGGACTCCAAACAAGTGATAGGAATCTCCTTGATGCTGCGTCTGGTGGTGCACTAGTGAACAAGACGGTGGCACAAGCTAGAGAGTTGATTGAAAACATGGCAGAGAACTCACAACAATTCCTGAGTCGTGGTTCGGATGTGCTTCTAAGAAGAGTGAATGAAGTGAGCGAGGTCGAGGAATTTCGTCAACAAATGGGTAACATGACAGTAATGATGCAACAAGTTGCAGCCGCGGTTATACCAAGTTCTCCTCGATTTTATGAAGATGAGCAAGCTAATGCGGTCTTTCCAAATCAACAAAGACGGTATGATCCCTACTCCAATACGTACAATCCGGGATGAAGAGATCACCCAAATTTCATCTATGCTAACAAGCAAGGAGCGGCTCAACAACATACTTTCAAATGTCCAAATGAATTTCAACCTTAACAACAACAACAACCTCAAAATCAGGGGTCAAGTATGGAAGAGTTGCTGAAATCTTTTATGCAAAGAACGGAGAGTACGGTTAAGGAGTTGCAAACTCAAATTGGTTCTATGGATATTGAGTTGAACCAGTTGAAGGTAAAAAATGGTGGAAAACTCCCTTCTCAACCTATCAACCCAAAAGGGGACGTTAATGTTATTATGTTGAGAAGTGGTACACAACTTGTGCATCCCAAAGTTATTGATTCGGGCAAGGTGGAAACACCAAAGGAACCTGTTTTGGAGGAGAAGAATGATGATTCTCCCCAAACTTCTGAGGTACCTATTCCTAACTCTAAAACTCCGGTTTCTACTTATGTTCCTCTTTTACCTTTCCCTCGCAGATTTGCAAGTTCCAAGAAGGCGGAACTAGAAAATGAGATTTTAGACGTTCTTAAAAAGATCCATGTGAACATACCACTCATTGATGCTATTAAGCAAGTTCCAAAGTAGGCAAAGGTGTTGAAGGACTTGTGTACCAATAAGTAAAGGCTCAAAGGTAATGAAGTGCTAAGTGTGGGGGAGAATGCTTCGGAAATCTTACAAGACAAACTCCCACTGAAATGCAAGGATCCCGGTAGCTTTGACATTCCAGTCACAATTGGTGACACTACATTTAACAAATCTATGTTGGAATTAGGTGCATCCGTAAATGTTATGCCTGCATCCATGTATAATTCACTTGATCTTGTTCCTCTTAAAAAGGCTGGAATTGTATTTCAATTAGTCGATCGCTCTAATGTCTACCCTATGAGTATTGTTGAGGATGTTCTTGTACAGGTTAATCAATTAGTCTTTCCAGCTGACTTTTGCGTGTTAGAGATGAATGAAGGGTCACTGGACTCATCTCTTCCATTGCTACTTGGGCGTCCCTTCATGAAAACGACGAAAAACATTATTGATGTGGACAAGGGAACACTAACTATGGAGTTTGATGGAGAAATAATACGTTTCAACATTTTCGAGACGATGAGATATCCTAGTGATGTCCACTCTTGTTTCTCCATTGATGTTATGGATACATTGGCACAACAAATATTTGAATTGAATGGTGATGATGCTTTGGAAACCGTTTTAATTACATCCATGGATAATGGTGTAGAGTGTGGTAATGAAGTCAAGGAAGCCCTTGGTGATCTTAACTCACTAGAAGGATGCACGGAAACTCATAATATCTCTTTTATTTCTTTACCATGCAGTGATGAAAAGCTTGTACCTTCTATTGTTAAATCTCCAAAGTTAGAATTGAAACCTCTTCCCGATCACCTAAAGTACTTGTACTTGGGTGACAAGGAAGATTTACCTGTGATTGTTTCTAACAAGCTTAGTGAATTACAGGAGAAAAAACTTCTAAGGGTGCTAAGGAAGTACAAGACGACCATTTGATGGACGATTGCTGATATCAAGGGTATAAGCCCTGTCGTTTGTATGCACAAGATCCGTTTGGAGGATGATGCAAAGCCTACAAGGGAAGCACAACGTCGTTTGAACCCCCCCAATGATGGAAGTTGTGAAAAAGGAGATACTCAAGCTTTTGGACGTGGGTGTTATCTACCCCATATCTGATAGCAAGTGGGTAAGCCCGGTACAAGTAGTACTAAAGAAATCAAGTGTGACGGTGGTGGAGAATGATAAGAATAAACTTTTCCCAACTCGTGTGCAAACCGGTTGAAGGGTTTGTATTGATTACAAGAAATTGAATGCCACCACTAGAAAAGATCACTTTCCTTTACCATTTATTGATCAAATGCTTGAACGTTTAGTTGGACACTCTTACTATTGTTTTCTTGATGGCTATTCAGGTTACAATCAAATTGTGATAGCACCAGAGGATCAAGAGAAAACTACTTTCACCTGTCCTTTCGGTACTTTTGCTTATCGAAGGATGCCTTTTGGCTTGTGCAATGCTACAGCTACCTTTCAAAGGTGTATGGTAAGTATCTTTTCAGAATATGTTGAAAACATAATCGAAGTGTTTATGGATGATTTTAGTGTCTTTGGTGATTCATTTGACATTTGCTTGAACAACTTGTCACTAATCCTTGAACGATGTATTGAAACAAACCTTGTGCTGAATTGGGAGAAGTGTCATTTTATGGTAACTCATGGCATAGTTTTAGGCCATATAATATCTTCTAAAGGCTTGGAAGTCGATAAATCTAATATAGACCTTATTCGTGCTTTAACCCCTCCCACTACGGTGAGGGAGATACGCTCTTTTCTTGGTCATGCAGGTTTTTATCGAAGATTCATCAAGGACTTTTCCAAGATATCATCACCACTTTGCAACTTATTGCAAAAATATGTGGTTTTTAACTTTGATGAAAAGTGTGTGGCGGCATTCAATCGTTTGAAAGAACTTTTGAGCTCAGCCACTATCATTAAACCACCGGATTGGAGCATGCCTTTTGAGCTCATGTGTGATGCTAGTGACTATGTGGTTGGTGCGGTACTTGGGCACCGTGTGGGGAAGATACCTCATGCTATTTATTATTCTTCTAGAACGTTAAATGAGGCCCAACAAAACTACACTATAATGACCCTCGAGCTTGTCAACGCTATTTGACTGGTCTAGAGATGATCAAGAGACGTTTAGCCACTAATAACTCGATTAGTTTATATAGATTTTAATTAATAGAAATTAATCTAACAGAAATTTAGATACGAAACTATTACTACTAGATAGATCTCGAAAAATTATACAAAATGGACTACTCAAACGCGTAAATCGGATACCGGACGAAGAAAATACGAGACCCGAAAGATGGAATAGAAATCGGTCAAACTTTCGTTGACCGTTACCGCTGAATGACATTGACCGTTGACCAGGTTGTAGGATCAGAATATCGCAACACCAACACCACTGGGAAATCCATAAATGTTACATAGCGAAGGCGTCGCAGACGAGTAAAATAAGTGACGCAATGGATGACGACAGCCAGAACACGAGAAAGGTGTGAAGACCTAGCGAGATCTAGGAGTGTCGCGAGAATATGCATTTGTACACTTGCGACACTTCGAAAATCATTCCCGAAAATAAAGGACAGCTTAGCTGTCATCCATTATGTAACACCCTATATAAAGAGCCAAACAAGCCTATTGAGGAGAGATCTTTTTTCGAGTGTTGAGCAAGTCATTAAGAGAGAGAAAGTTTATAGTGATTGTAATTTCTTTAGCTCTTTTCCATTTTATCTTGTAAACATTCAAGAAATTAATCAACAAAAATTATAATTGTTCATCTTCAATGGATTGATTGTGTGGATTCTTGTGAGGGGTGTAGTGTAGGATTTCCTGCAATTACATATTGGATTCTTGTGAGGGGTGTAGTGTAGGATTTCCTGCAACTACATATTGGCGCTAGAAACAGGGAGAGAGTGAAGATTGACATCGTGATTTGAAAGAATTTGGAGTAATAGGGAAGGAATTTCATATAATTTTCAACAATTTACTGAAATTGAGAAATGGCTAGAAGAAGATATGCATCAGAACAACCAACAACTGTTAGAAGGAGTAGGAGACTTGCTGGAGAAGGGAGAAATGAAATGGGGGAATCCTAAAGAATAAACACAAGAAATAATGAAGAAAATCAAATTCAATCACCAATTCAACCAGCAAATCCGAATAGAATCGTGGATTATGATAGAGTAAGCGTGCATACTTGGAGATCGGACTCTGTGGACGAAAGGGGAGAAGAACAGCAATTGATAAACAATGGACAAGAGGAGAGAGACCGAGAAGTGATTAGAGAAATAATTCATGGAAATGAAGAGGTCGCAACATTAGAGACATTGAGACAAACAATACATGAAGAAAGGCGGTTAGAAGCAGAGGAACGTGCAAATTTGACAAGGCAAAATCATGAGTTGAGGATGGAAAATATGAGACTACAAAACAGAAGGTCGAGAAGCACTACAAGGTCAAGCTCAAGCTCAGTTAGAGAGGAAAGAATGAGAACTTTACCTATAGAAAATGCTAATGAAGAAAATCGAGAGGAAGTGCAAAATCCAGACGAAGAACGTTGCGAAAGAAGAGAAATAATGGAAGATCGCTATATCCCACGTCCCGAGACTCTTCAAAATGAGCAAAATGATGGAAATCAAGGAAATAGGCAGCGTCAAGGGCGGAATAATCCAGGTAATGAGGAAAATCAGGAAGAAGGAAGAAGAATATTGCATGGGAGAGAAACACAGAGGAAGCAAAAAGAAATTGAAGATGAAATTGAAAGACACTATGTTGAGCAAGCACGTCTAGCTTGCGAAAGAGAAAGATTGAGAACAGAAATGAAAGAACAGGAGTTGCAAGAGGCAATTCGCTAGAATAATCATGATAATAGAGAAAGAAGGAGAGAACAAAATCGCAACAATGGTAATACCAATGAAGAGTATGAAAGAGTACAAAGGAGAATCGAAAGGCAGCGAAGAGAAAATGATAGATATAACGGTGTGCGAATTCAAGAGAGGAATGAAAGAGAAGATCGCAGAGAAAGACAAGAAGAGAATGATGAACAAGAAAGTCAAAACAGAGACATGAACGCGAGAAGAAGAGAGGCGGAGTTAAAAAGACCAATGGAGCCAAACTCGGTGTAAATGAACAAATTACGAGAGAATTGGCGGAAATGAGAGGAATGTTAAATAATAAAAGGGGAGGAGGTAAGAGACAATTGGATGAAGCCATAGAAGAAGCTGCGAAGACTCCATTCACACAAGAAGTACAATTAGGAGGAATACCCCCAAAGTGCAACTTACCTACGTTAACCAGCATTTTCGATGGAACAACTTGTGCAATACAACTTATCAAAGCTTATGTGAGATGTATGTTACAATGGGAGAACCATGATGCTATACTGTGCAAATATTTTGCATCAAGTTTGACAGGATAAGCTTTGAAATGGTTTGAAGGATTACCGAGGAATACAATAACATCTTTCAATCATTTGCAGGCTATATTTTTAGGGGCATACATAAGTAATAACTCCTCGCGACCTGGTATTGAAGATGTATTTGGGTTAAAACAAAGGGTTGGTGAAAGCTTGAAGCATCTAACCGTGAGATGGAAGACAATGTGCAGTGATATGGCTGGTCGTGTGGATGAGATATCTCATTCTATCATTCATTAACGCTATGTTCACAACCAATCTGCTATATATTCAAATTTTTAGAATCAAGAATACAATCACAATGACTGAGTTGCGAGAACTTCAAGAGGAGTACATTGCTCTAGAGGAAAAATAAAATGAGATGGAATCATACCCCGTTGCGAACACAAGTTCAAAAGATGCAAATGCAAGCTTGTTACCTAAACTAATAAACACAGTGGCGAGCACCTCGCAGGGTCAACAAGAAATGATAACGGATGATGGTCGGCGAAAGTTGGTAGCCATGGGGAGTCGTGATCAGGAGGAATTTGAGAGAGAGAGAAACTTCTATAACCGTGGAGGAAATAACAAAATTCAAAGACTTGATCAGCCACAAGAAACTTATGGAAGTCAGAGGAAGAGTTATCATAGAGGACAGCGAAGTCACAAGGTAGTTTGGGAAGAAATCAAGATGCCACCACTGAATGCTAGTGTGGAGAAAATATGGGAAGCTATAATCTTAATGGAAAATATACCTGCGCCATGGAACATGGGAAGTGAGCCACCTCCGAGTGACAGAAGTCATGAATTCGGTTCTTATCACCATTTTCATGGACACTCCACAAACGATTGTAGAAATGTAAAAAGAATCATCCTCAGAATGATAGACCAAGGGAAACTAAATCAATTTCTAAAAAATCAACCTCAATCTCAACCATTACCACCACCGCCAGAAATTCATAGAGCAAACACAACAAAAGGAGGAGAAACATTTGTGATAGAAGTTGGAGCGAAAGCCAAGAATTTGTCTTGCAACTCTATTGTACATTCGTACAGGACAGTTGAAGATTTTCATGATAGTGTTCTCAGTAGGGTTTTTGCAAGAGATGCTGATAACAGAGAAATATGAACATCGCGAAGACATCGCCACTAAAGGAATGGAAAAAGAAGATTATTTCTTTTACCGCAGAAGAAGTATCTGAGGGTGGAGAGATGCATGACAACCCATTAGTGGTAAGATTGGAGATTAACCCAAAAACTGTTGATGATGAAGATGATGAGGCAGAAAATTCATGGGCAATCAATAGAATCTTAATCGATACTGGAAGCTCAGTAAATATCCTTTTTTATCATACTTACAAGACTATGGGAGGGAAGGACGAAGATCTAATACCTTCAACTTATAAGATCTATGGTTTCAACTGATCGCCAACAAGCCTAAAGGAGAAGCTCATATGCGAATACCACCGAAAGGATTATCAACTCGAAATTTTGTTCGCATAGTCGATGTGGAATCTCCCTATAACGCATTGATTGGGCGACCTTGGTTACATGAGATTTTGGGTGTAGCATCGATTTATCACCAGTGCATCAAATTTCCTCATCCCACTGGTGTCGGAGTTATAAAAGGAGATTGGGTTGAGGGACAGAAGTGCTATGAAGTTGATGTGGAATCTTGCGAGGAAAGAGCTGCTCAGAAGAAGAACTGGAAGCAAAACATCAAAAATGAACAAAGAAGGGAAAGACTAATGGTGGACGCAATAGAGAGTGAGAGAAGAAAATACGTTGCGAAACCAATGCCTGAAGAAAGTTGGAAATTGCGATGATTTCGCAAAAGGGAAGGCGGTATTAGGAAATTTGAATAATGAAGAAGCAGAGAGCAACATAAGTAAGAGGCGAAAGGAGTGAATAGTTGATTCTAGACTTGCGAAGGTTGTAAAAAAAAAAAAAATTAACTTTTGAGTGATAAAGACAGGTTGAAGATGCAAAGACTATGATAATCGAAAAAAGAATACGCGAAGCTTTCACAGGAATTTGAATGATAAAGACAAGCTGAAGATACAAAGACTATGATAATCGAAAAAAGAATACGCGAAATTCTCGCAAAAGTGATGACAAGAAACAATCTAAAATCAATGAAATATCAGAATGGGACGAACCTTTATGGCGTACACCCTAGTTTGCGAATAAAATTTCGCAAGAGGCAAATGTAAGACCTAAAGTACGTCATATAAGGGGGTATCTATTTACATGGCTCAGGGAAAAGGTTACACCGCCCCTGGAACCTGAGTCATGGAGATTTGGGGTCAATAAAGCCCATCCAGGAGAGATACCTTGGATTTCCAACTATATATATATATAAGGTTATACCCTGGTTGGACGACCGAGGGTCTCTTCTAATGAGTCAGCGTATGATCAAGGCGCCGAGGTACATGGTTGAGCCAAGAGTGCCTGGGGCATTTGAAGTGTCTCGGCCATTCTTGGAAAGTCTTGGCATATGTTGCACTCGGCCCGAAGAAAACTCCACTTAGGGTGCAGTCGCGTAACCATAAGCCATATAGGTAAAAGGGATAAGAGGCTGCGAAAACAACTGGTTGTTGTTAAGACCGAATGGGAGGATCTAGTCTTGTATGGACGATGTACGCCTCCTTGAAGGGGCAACCAGGGAGATGATAAGGGCGGCACCCTCCATTAGGGAGCTGATAAGTGTCTTAAGACGCAAATGTCATGAGGCTTTATTTTCGCATGAAAATTTAGGCTTGTCATATTTGTGCGATGATCCTGAAGAGGCAATAATACAAAAGACAAAGATAAGACGAGATCAAGGGGTCAGTACATGAAAGTGTAAGGACGTCCTACGATTTCGTCGCAAGACGGCAATGTCATGGGGATTTATTTTCGCAAGAAAATCTAGGCCTGTCATATTGTCGCAATAAAATTATCCTGCAGAGGCAACAATACTAAGAAATGATAAGGCAAAATCAATGGGTCTTTACATGAAAGTGTAAAGACGTCCTGCGATTTTGTCGCAATGACAAGAGGTGGCGCAATAAGACCTTTAACTAGGAAGGCAAAATAAGACCACACAAAAGAAAAAGAAAAAATGAGATCTTGAAAACAACCAAGAAACATTCTCTCGCGAGAATTCAGCAGCAACAGTGGCGAGACTGAGGCATGTTATCACCTAAAGGTTATTTGCTTAATCTTTCATTTGAAAACAAATAACAGAGGCAAGTATGGGAATGAATAGATTGAGAATATTTTATTTATTTTCATATGATAGATTTACGCACTCACAATATATTGATTAACTATATTGCAAAAAAGAATTGTTTTTTTAACATGTGCAGAAAGGGACAACAAAAGTAGAATTGGTATTTGGAGATCCAAGAAACTTACAATAAGAGATTATAAAAATGGAAGATTAAAAGGATAAATGTACAGATGTTACAAAAAGAGAAAGAAGAAAATGGACCTATTTCTTGTGTGATTCTTCTTCTTCATCAGATCCTTCTACTTCATTATCTTCATCAGATTCTTCTTCGCTAGCATCGCTATCAGAGATATCCAAAGAAGGCATATTCTCAGGAATTTCGTCAAGAAAACAAGGGTATGAAGAATGAGGGATACTGTTGTCATCGCATACTGTCTTAATAGTTTGATTGCGAAAGAGAACAGTATCATTTTTGAAGTTCGCCACAGTAATTTGTAGTTGCTTCTTCAACTTGGAATACTTGTCATTGCGAAGAGAGGAGTCCTTTGCAAGTTGCTCTTTTTCGGATTCAAGTTCTTCAATTCTTTTCAAATCTCTTCTCAACCCTCTGCGAACGTAGAACAATGAATCAGCAACTTAATAACAGCTTCATATATAATAAACAATTAAGTAAAGAGGAATTATCAACAACCTTCTCTATCAGAAATCATATCCCTAATCAAGGCTGTATGCTCAACTTGAAGACTAACATTAAAACCTAAATTATTTCTGGCGTCATCTAGAAATTTCGCACCCCAAGCGAACTCATCGTCACTGTTTATGAGAAGAAGGGAACGAATTTGATTCTCTCTTTCGCTAAGAATAGTGTTTTGGCGAATGGATTCATCCCGCTCAACTTGAACTTCAAGAAGAGTTTTTTGAAATTTTGCTAATGCTTGGGCACCTTGATTAGCAATGCGATCTTTGTCATCTATAAGATCACTAACCTTCTTCCTTAAAGTACTAATTTTCTCTTGGGAACTAAGGTGTAGGTGTTTAAGTTGGTTGGCTAAACTTAAACTAGATCTATGATCAGCTTCTAAGAGACGGAATTTGGATTGAAGTTCATTTAGAGAAAGATGTTTGATTCTGTCATTTGAAAAGCTATTTAAAGAATCATTGAGATGGGCAAGAAGAGCATCGTTATCCATAGACTCAGGAAATGTGTGAAGAAGAATGTCTTCATAAGAAAGGTTATAAACGTCTGCGAAAATGATAAGTCAGATAAAGAAAAATTAATGACAGAACAAAAGCAAGAAAAAGAGAAGAATCTTATACCATAAAGTTGTTGATTAGCATTTTGAAGGCTAGATATCTTATCCTTCTGAGAGGAGGATTCAACTTCCAGTTGTTTGGTCTTTTAGCGAAGTGTAGCATTTTCATTTTCAAGTTCTTTATCTCTCTTGAGAAGAGCAACAACTTCAGCTTCCAATTCTTCATTCTTCTTGTGAAGTTAAAGGTTTTTCTTTTCAAGAATGTTGCGCCTTTTCTCGAGATCTGAGGCAACAACAAAGGAAGCTCTCCCAGACTATAAAGGAAAATAAAGAAATAATCAAGATGAGGTTTATAGTTGAAACCATGCAGAAATAAGGAAATATAGACATACCAAGGCACTAAATGCGTTTAGGAAACTGGGAGTCACTGCTCTGGAAACTCCACGAAAAGAATCATCATCCTCTAGTAAGGGGCATCGCAGATATTTGCGAGAGCTTCGCATGTGGCAGAAAAATGATCATCTCCCATTCCTTGCATAGAGTCAGAGAAGATACTAGATAGTTGCGCCATAGAAGATTCAATTGGATGATTCTCCTTCGCAAAAGAGGTGTTAATATCATCATTATCTTCATCAGAGCTCTCGCTGGATTGAGGACTGGAGCGAGAAGAAGAATGGATCTTCCGTTTTTTAGAAGGTGGAGCAGCAGATTTCTTCTTGCGAAGTGGAATTTAACTCTTGCCTTTAGCTTTCGCAGCTTCAGAAATATCCTCTTCTTCAACAACTTCAACGCCAACCTTCGCACACGAATGAAGATAAGAAACAGAGGCAACAATATTGTTAAAAATAATGAAGAAAAGTATTTCTTACTTCATCCGTGATCGACTGGAGAATTGCCAGAGTACTCGCCTTAGGATTTCTCTCATAACTTTTTCTCAATTTAAAAATCTGAAAATTTCGCAAGATTAGTAGATGTAAAAAGAAGTAATAATTACAAACTGAGCGAAATTCGGGAAGCACACCTCTTTAGCTTTCTCGGGACAGTTAAATACCCAAGGTTGATAGTTGGCGAGGTTCGCAGGGAGTACATTCGAACCTGAAATATAAGGTCCATTCAAGAATAGCGGAAAGACACACCATTTTTCGTCTTTAGAATGGCGAGGAACATTGTTCTTGCCATAATGCCAATCGATATCCTGCATAAGTACTTTGTCGCTGGGGATATTTTCTCTTCTTTTCAAACGTGCACCCCAGCGAGTTCTATCGTTCTTCATGTTTATTACTTCATAATTCTCAAAGAAATTCTCTTCGAATACTTCTCGGCGAATATCTCTAAATCTACAAATTTAGGATCTCGATCGCATTAGAATAGAGAGACCCTTACCAGCGCCACGGTTGGCGAACTCAAGCATTAAGCGGATACAATCTCCACTTAATTAGTAAAATGTACTCATGAGAATTTCTCATGAGCAAGAATTTCATAAAACAAAGGAAGTTCAGGGTTGTATAGAGGAATGGGAAGGCCGGCGAGAATCTGACCTAGCGAGATTATGGTCTTTTGATTATCACAACAATAATCAGTAAATAATTTGGTGGAGAGAATAGATAAAGATTCTTGATGGGGAATAGTGGATAATGTGAAACCTTTCTCTTGTAAATCCTTTTGAGCCTCTCCCAAGAGAACTTCATATCTACGACCAGGTGGAGCCATTTTCAGAGTATGGGAATGATTAAGGAGTTGAAGATCAAAGGAAAAAGAAAATTTGAAGAGAGAAGCGGAAGTTACGGAGGAGAATTGAAGAAAAATTGCAGAGAGAAAGTAAAAAATAAAGAAGAAGAGGAAGGTGAGAAAACTATATATAGAGAAGAATTCTTGAGAAGATAAACGCATTTAATGCGAGAAGAGACGTGAATGGTTGAGAAGTAACGGTTGAAAGGGACGTGTCAAAAAATGGGTGGAAGAAAAGACACGTATTATAGATTTTGTGTAAAAGTATGAAGTCAAATCGCCAAACAGATAAGGATGAACAGTTGCAGCAGTTTGAAAATAATAATTCTCATGACATTCTCTCATTCGCAGAGAAGACATGAGAAGAGGCAAGATGTAGGATCAGAATATCGCAACACCAACACCACTGCGAAATCCATAAATATTACATAGCGAAGGCGTCGCAGACGAGTAAAATAAGTGACGCAATGGATGACGACATCCAGAACACGAGAAAGGTGTGAAGACCTAGCGAGATCTAGGAGTGTCGCGAGAATATGCATTTGTACACTTGCGACACTTCGCAAATCATTCCCGAAAATAAAGGACAGCTTAGCTGTCATCCATTATGTAACACCCTATATAAAGAGCCAAATAGGCCTATTGAGGAGAGATCTTTTTTCGAGTGTTGAGCAAGTCATTAAGAGAGAGAAAGTTTATAATGATTGTAATTTCTTTAGCTCTTTTCCATTTTATCTTGTAAACATTCAAGAAATTAATCAACAAAAATTATAATTGTTCATCTTCAATGGATTGATTGTGTGGATTCTTGTGAGGGGTGTAGTGTAGGATTTCCTGCAACTACATATTGGATTCTTGTGAGGGGTGTAGTGTAGGATTTCCTGCAACTACACAGGTCATTGACTTTCATTTGGCTGGACCTTAAATCAAATATGACATGTATTTAGGAAATGGTTATCCCTTAGTAATTGGAATACGATAATGATAGTAAGGGGTGTAAATGAAGTGTCATTCTTATATTCAATGGAAAATCAAACAAATATGTTTTGTGTTTATCTCCTCTTGCATGTTAGGTGGTGGTGTTGCACGAGGGGTTCATATTGGAATTCAAAGGTCGTAGAGAAAGGAGGAGGTGGATAAAGAGTAAAATTATTAAGTTTTAAATTGAACTTTTGGGTGAGAATGAATAATTATTATCTCATGAAATGAGATAAGGTTAGACATGAAAAGAGAGTGATGGGTTATGAATTGTAATGAAATAAGTGTTTGATTGAGAGAATCAGTATAATGAAAGTTTGGGATTAGAATCGTTATGATAGAATGATTAGAAGAAACATTAACAAATAGAAAAGGAGGAGGAAGTGTTCTTGAAATTCTTGATGAAGTTAGGTTGATAGTATACTTGATTATGGATTATTCATGAGCTTATTGATGGAGCTTGTGTGTGTATATGTATTTATCCAAGGTAATGTTTCTAATCGTTTCCAATATGTTTTAATGAACTGGAGTTGTTGCTAGATACAAGAAATAGCTAGAAATCAATCAAGTTCCTTAGATTTTGATTTAGTATCTGACTTTATATGGGACTTGTATATGAGTCTCTCATCTTTCTATAGACGAGTTTGCTTGATTTGGGTAAGTCTTGAATTAATTACGATTTTACCACCATTCGACCGAAAACTGAAACCTTTGTGAGTAGGCATGTTAATGGATGTTTATGTGTATTCTAGGGTCAGATTTGGTTTCCGGTTAAAGCTACAAAGTTGTTGAGGAGATTGTCATCTTAGTTGATAGGATTACAACCTAATTGAAGTATCAAAAACTAGATTAGCGATTTTAAGAAACATATTTACAAAAGGTGCTAATGACAAACCCAAAATCTCTGATATTATATAAATGAAAGTCTTTCGAGTACGAAGAATATATTAATGTGTTGTTTACATAATAAGAAAGAATACATATAGTAAAAAATACACAACAACACTAGATTCGATAAAGCATAAACAATAGATAAATATCAAGGTGTTTATGACACCTATCAAATTCCCCCACACTTAGACTTTGCTAGTCCCCGAGCAAATCAAACAAAATAATTCGAAAACATACATACAACTCTGTTTCATCGAGGCTACGGTCACACTTAGCATGTATAACAAGCCTTTGAACCCCTAGGTGTCCCTAGTGGACGAGTTATACTCTCGTGAGGGTTTACTAGATATATACCCACAAAACCTACTTTTCCAACTTACTAGTTGTCCGAAATGATAGCATCCAACGCGCTAAGTAGACATAAAGATTCTGGACACTAGTCATAAGAAGTTGGACATATATATGAACACAATCTCATCCTTAAAAGTTAAGAGGGAAATAACCATCCCTTATCGAAAGAAATTCAGGTTCGAGAGTGATCGAAAGTCTTGACTATGCCTCACTAGAAAGGGTTTTATGAAATTTCTCTCAATAATAAACAACTTTTTTATGGGTCACACATGTGTCCAGCTGGAATGAAGAGAGAATCCTGCGACACGTTGAATAGTAGGAAGGCATAACCCTCCGAATTGTTTTGAAAACCCACATCTTTTATTGTTTTAAAAAACCCATTTTTCTGACGATCTCTACGAAAGGAAATCAACCACTTAACGAAGGTGGGAATATGCTTACTTACCTCGTTATTCGTTCGACGTGCATTTAGCACCACTCTCACAACATCCATAGAAACGTCTTCGGTCTTCAACTCTTGATGATGAAATCTTGAACTTCATAGAATCTTGACAATGTGATTCTTTCCTCTAATTCCTTGTTGCTTGAAACTTCATTATGGATGTTCCTTCTTCCATTGGCTTTATTGAAAGAATACAAAACTAAAAACGAACTAAGCAAACCAAAATATGATACAATGAATTTTTCTTGTCTTTTTTTTTTCTGAGAAAATAAAAATAAAACAAATACAATCAAAACAAAACAAAATAATAAAACTAATAATGGACCTTTTTTTTGTTAAGACAAGATAAAATAATACAAATTAAAATAAAGATAAAATAAAAATGTAAGTACAAAGGCCATGGTGTAAGTACTTTACCGCTTGATTCTTCACAACTTGTATGTCTCGATATCATAAAATTCTTGAAATATCATCTTGATAATATTCGCTCTTGTACATAAGTCTTCAACTTGTAAGAAATTATGCTCCTTGTCTTGTTGGTTTACTTGAATCTAAAATCTGCTCATTTCTATATCGTTGCTTGTAACACTTGAACGTCTTCAACTTTTATTCGAATGTGTTATGCTCCTCTTGTTATTGATGATGGTGTTTCTATGGACATGTTGGTGTAGAGAGAGATAAAGTGGATGGTGCTAACTGCGAACAAGATTACAAGTGGTATATAAGTTAGCAATTCGATGTCACCATCATGATTGATAAAATAGCACTCAAAGTAGTTCTTCTATTGGTGGGAGGTTGGGTATCTCACAATTCTACCCGGAGTTTACGTACGGTGATACACACTCTAAAGGCACATATTTAGACATATACAAAGAAGTGAAGGCCAGTGCCTCTCATGATCTAACATGAGTAGTCTCCACTACAGGGGTCACAACTCTAATACCGAACTCAGTTTGCACCTCATTTGTCACTGGCATGGTTAAATCCAGCTTTAACTCTCATACAAGCAAGAAACCCGATCACGTTCTCTGGCATCTCTAAGTTCAGTCACTCTTGTGAGAATTTCGATGTAACCTTAGCGACATGTATACTATGTGACTCTAAACTAACTACAAGTTGGAGTTTTTCATGCACTAATTCAAAAAAAAAATTGAGTTTTTTTTTATTTAAATGCAAATGCTTAACTACTCCCCCACACTTAAACTTTACATTGTCCTTAATGTAAATTGAGTCATCCAAAGTAAGTCAAGGTGGTAAATCCTACATGATAATGTGACAAGAAATCTAAAAAAAAAAGTAAATACAAGAAATAAAAAGCTAAAAACAAGACAAGAACCATAAGCAAAAATAAGACAAGAAATACTCATCCCATGGGTTGCCTCCCATGTAGCGCTTGGTTTAAAGTCGTCAACATGATTATCTCTTTGCTTTCTACAACTCCTCCAGTGGGAGTACTTCCACAAGGTTAGATCCTTACACAACTTCCGAAGAGAAGTTCTCATAATATGGTTTCAACCAGTGCCCATTCACTTTAAGTTCATTTCCTGTAGCTGAACTACGAATTTCCACTGCACCATGAGAAAACACATTAGTCACAATAAAAAGTCCAATCCAACGTGACCTTAATTTATCCGGAAATAATTGCAAACGAGAATTAAACAAAAGCACTTTCTTCCCAATGAAAAATTGTTTCTTTGTGATCATACTATCATGAAATGCTTTCGTCTTTTCGTTGTAAACACGTGAGCTTTCAAATGCATCATTGTGAATCTTTACTAGCTCTTGGAGTTAAAACTTCCTTTGCTTTCCAGCACCATCCATCTCCATATTGCGTTGCTTAATATCCCAAAACTCCTTATACTCGATTTCAACGGATAAGTGACAAGGTTTACCATAAACAAACCTAAAGGGAGACATCCCGATTGGTGTCTTGTATGCGGTTCTATAATCCCACAAAGCATCATTGAGTCCCAAACTCCAATCTTTCCTTGTTGTATTCACCGTCTTCTCTAGAATGGACTTCACCTCTCGGTTGGAAACCTCGGCTTGTCCATTTGTTTGTGGATAGTAAGGTGTTGCAATCCTATACGACACATTGCACTTCCTTAACAAGCTTTGTAAGAACCTGTTTTTGAAGTGTGAACCCCCATCGTTAATTATGGCTCTTGGAATTCCAAACCTTGCAAAAATATTTGCTTGCACAAAATCTGAAACCACTTTAGAATCATTAGTTGGGGTGGTCTTAGATTCCACCCATTTTGAGACATAATCAACAGCAAGCAAGATATAATAATTCCCACTAGAATTGACAAAAGGCCCATAAAATCAATTCCCCATACATCAAAAACCTCAAAAAATTGAACAATAGTTTGTGGCATTTGATTTCGAGCACCTAGATTGCATGTTCTTTGGCACCTATCACATGTGGCACAAAATGCATATGCATCCTTAAACAAAGTTGGCCAATAAGAACCACATTCTACTACCTTAAGAGCGGTTCTCTTGCTCCCAAAGTGTCCTCCATAAGCGTAGGAGTGGCAAAAAGACAAGATAGAATTAAATTCTGATTCGGGAACGCACCTTCGTATTACTTGGTCATTACAATGTTTCCATAAGTATGGATCATCCCATATGTATTGGTTTCCTAAATTTTTAAGTTTGTCCCTCTCAGCACGAGACAAGTTCTTTGGGATTTGATTAGAAACTAAGTAATTAACAATATCAGTGTACCATGGTTCTCCAAAGGCAATTGAGAATAGTTGCTCATCCGGAAAACTTTCACGCAAATGGATAGCTTCATTGTCCACAGCAAGACGACTGAAGTGATCCGCAATGGTGTTCTCAATTTCTTTCTTGTCTTTGATCTCAATATCAAACTCTTGTAAGAGTATAATCCATCGTATGAGCCTTGGTTTCGCCTCTTTTTTCATAAGCAAGTGCCTAAGCACTGCATGATCAGAAAAGACAACAACTTTTGTACCAATTAGATAAGAGTGAAACTTTTCCAAAGCAAAAACAATAACTAACAAATTTTTTTTCCAGTGGTTGTGTAGTTTTGTTGGGCTTCATTGAGTGTCCTAGATGCATAATAAATGGCATGAGGTATCTTCCCCACATGTTTCCCAAGCATCGCACCAACCACATAGTCACTAGCATCACACAGAAGCTCAAAAGGCTTGCTCCAATCCGGTGGTTTAATGATAGGGGATGAAATCAAAAGTTCTTTCAAACAATTGAATGCCGCCATACACTTTTTATCAAAGTTAAAAACCACATCTTTTTGCAATAAGTTTCAAAGTGGCGATGCTATCTTGGGAAAATCCTTGATGAATATTCGATAAAACCTCGCATGACCAAGAAAAGAACGTATCTCCTTCACCGTAGTGGGAGGATTTAGAGCACGAATAAGGTCTATCTTAGATTTATCAACTTCCAAGCCTTTAGAATATATTATATGGCCTAAAACTATGCCATGAGTTACCATAAAATGGAACTTCTCCCAATTCAGCACAAGGTTTGTTTCAACACATCGTTCAAAGATTAGTGACAAGTTGTTCAAACAAAGGTCAAATGAATCACCAAATACACTAAAGTCATCCATGAACACTTCAATGATGTTTTCAACATATTTTGAAAAGATACTTACCATACACCTTTGAAAAGTAGCCAGAGCATTGCACAAGCCAAAAGGCATCCTCATATAAGCAAAAGTATCGAATGGACAAGTGAAAGTAGTTTTCTCTTGATCCTCCGGCGCTATCACAATCTGATTGTAACCTGAATAGCCATCAAGGAAATAATAGTAAGACTGTATAGATAAACGTTCAAGCATTTGATCAATAAATGGTAAGGGAAAGTGATCTTTTCTAGTAATGGCATTCAACTTTCTGTAATCAATACAAACCATCCAACCGGTTTGCACACAAGTTGGGACAAGTTCGTTCTTATCATTTTCCACCACCTGTCACACCTTATTTCTTTGGTAAAACTTGTACCGGGCTTACCCACTTGCTATTGAATATGGGGTAGATAACACCCACGTCCAAAAGCTTGATTATCTTCTTTTTCACAACTTCCATCATGGGAAGGTTCAAACGACGTTGCGCTTTTCTCATAGGCTTTGCATCGTCTTCCAGACGGATCTTGTGCATACAAACGACATGGCTTATACCCTTAATATGGATTTCACATGTCCATGAGTCTTTGTATAAAAAAAGAACATGTCCAGCATCCTCTAGTAACCCTAGTGGAGGGTCACCATCTTTCAGTTGCTTCTTCAAGTGAGGGGGAGGCATGTGGGAATCAACTGGTTTATTGATAACCCTATTCTTCTTTCCGGTTGCAGTTGCAGCTTGAGTTTGTTGTTCAACCCCAACACTTGTTGCTTGATCATTACCTTTTTCTTCTCGACCTTCTTCTTCCTATTCTTTATCCTCTTCCTCTTCAATAATTTCACCTTGTACATCATTATCTTTATCTCCATTATTGTTATCACCATCATCATTACCTCCTCCAACATGTGGCATGTCTTGATCATCATCATCATCATTATCTCCTCCAGCAGCCGGATTTCCTTCAACATCATCATCATCATTACCTCTTCTACCAAATGGAATTGATTGGTCTTCATCTGGAGTTTCATCTGAATGTTCCGGTGGTGGTTGAGAATCATTCCGTTCACGGATCTTGAGCGTTCTCGGCTCAATGAATGCCCCTCGATGTGTTGTAGTCAATATTTTGTCACCAACGCGAGGAGATTTTGATGGAGGAGTAATAAGTTTCTTCTTTCTTAGCTTGAACTTTTGCATCCTAAATAAGAACAATGAAAAAAAAAATCAACTAGTCGTCAGGGTCGATATTTGAACAAGGAAACGACTAAGTAACAAATAGTCTTAGTCTTCAAGGATGACAATAATATTTTATTCCGACTAAAAAATAGTCAGCAGGGAAGTATTCAAATAACATGCCTGCTAATAACAGAATGGAATACACGAACACATGAATTTCCACACAAATAGTCGGCAAGGTCGATAATCTATAGATTGTCGACTAATATTCATTCGGCAGGGTTGTATTCAAATATCATGCCGGCTTATAACTATACGGGACTCAGGAAACACAGGAATTTTCACATCATTATTCGACACGTTACTAATTTCAAGAACCAACGACTAATAAAACTACATTTATTCGGCATGGTTTTGAGGTTGAATATCGTGACGACCCTGTAAATGGCACTTCCAGATATGTTAGAGCGTAGCTCGGTTGAACCCACCAAGCGTTGGTATGTCAAGTTTGGTTGTCATATTTTAGTGAATCAAAACTTAATTAAAGAGTCGCTTGATTATGTACTAGAGACAATTTCGTATAGGTTAGGCTAGAAAGATTAGGATAATGAGACATACAAGTATTACTCGAAGACTTGAAGAATGTGAAGAAGTAACAAGCTACATCGACAACATCATCCTTCCTCTTGAGGATAGTAATATTTTGACTTGAACTGTTTCATTCCCAACGTATCTTTCAAGTCATGCTATATTGAAAACATAACTGCGAAGCTGTGAATGATTATACCCTAGTAGACATAGTGTTAAGGAATTACAGTACGAAGTATACGTATAACGCTTATCTTTGAACTTCGTATATAAGACATCGACATAGTCGTATGAACGCTATTGTGGTTATGTGTATGGGTATGGGTGAAGATTTCGTCCTAGGAAACAATGTTTACATTCGTTTAAAGGAGTACATTCATGAACTTGTTTTATGAATCGAAAGGGAAATCGCTAGGATTATTGGTACAAGCACCTAACCCGGTGCATACGTACCGGATGATTTGAGAGTGTCTAAATTGTAGAAAGACAAAAGTTTGATCGGTAGACATAGGATTATCATGGTACATCATGAAAAATGCATATAACTTCGAAGGTAGTAAGTACTATCCCAAAAAAGCATTGTTACGATCATGAGCGAGAAAAAAAAAAGACCTTATCTTTCTCCATTTTAGGAACTAATTCGGTTGCTCGACTCTCATATCTCATGGTGTAATCGTGGTCTATATTCATTAAGTACCGACACCATCTTAGAATTGATCTCTTCACGAATCATATTGATGTAAAATCCAGTGTTGTATGATCTATCGTACACTCTTTACTAATAGATAACATTTCCATACCAAATTTATCACTAAACCACTCATGATCCACATCCGGTACGATTAGGTTCTCATCTTGTATTTTGATCCAAGTTTGGACTTCCATTTTGGTAGGTGCAGTTTCGGAATATCTCCATTTCCAAGATCAAGCACATATATCATTGAATTTTTTTTTTTTTTTTTTTCCTTTCCCTGCAGATGAAACTCTAGTCGCATATTTTCATCAAAGTTGAAGATTGAGAAATGGTCTCCACAAATTTTGATCTATTTATGGATGCGTCAACAGTCAAATCCCCGGTTCGGTGGTTCCTTTAAGAGTCACCAGTAACATCCGCCTAAAATCTCTACCGAACACTATTGTTTATCCTCCAAATATCCCCGTCTCGATTGCTCATCGGATACATCAATATCCTATCCAACGCTTGAAATGCATGCTTATGCACCAACACCATCGTTGCTTCATCCAATATTATTAGGTCTTCCCTGGATATTAACGCCGTCAAATTTATTCCCTTTCGTATGTCGAGACATCGAGTTTTCATCAAGCTATAAGGTTATTTTGAACATTGAATGCTTTGTTTTCCCTCTCAAAGAATGAAAGTGATGCTATTCCAGACGATGCCACGGCTAAATCAATTTTGGATCTAGATCTTAAGCCAACGCCAATGTTTTCAATATATATGTTTTTCTCGTCCCACCACTTCCGGAAATGAAAAACACTCATCCTTATTTTGGATGCAATCGGCTCCATTACAACCTCAAACACATTTCTTTGTCCGATATTTTGTCTTTTGTGCGCCCGTAAGAAATCAGTGTTGTAGTCCAGTTCTTTTTTTTTTGTTTGTTGTTGAAGAGGGAATGTGAGGTTTGAGAATTCTTTAAGAGACCTATTGATTAGGTTCGTTGCTTTATCAACTTCAAATGAATAAAAACGTTTCGAGTTGTTGATCATCGATCTAAAAATCGCATTTTGTCTTCCTTTATTTTTTTCTATGATGCGATTATCATCGGATATCGTAGTTTTGTCCAATGTCGATTGCAAAGTTCTCACTGGATTGGTTATTTCGCAAAATTGTAAAAATGTGATGAACAATTCTCTTAATAAGTTATCATCCAAAGTCCGTTACGTACCTACCTCTTTCATCCCTTTATGCCATTTCTTTGTCCTGCTTCCATTGTTCGGGATCTTGGAAATTGTAAAAAGTTTGGTTTGTTGAGGGATGGTATTGGTAATGTGTGTAGTTATAATCCTACCAAAGGGTGTGATGATTTGATATCAAAATTTAGTTTAAATGGGTTACACTTGGTTGGAACAAAGAGGTTTAGGTTAGGTGCATTGGGACACCTATCATTAATATAGTTGCTTTTGACAACATTCGGGTAGCGCCCAATATATACTCTCTATTTTGTTTACACAATGCAAAGATCTCCGCGACTCTTTAAGTTGTCGTTTGGGCTATGTTTGGATTAATTATGTCTATAACTGCCGTCTATTGAACCGACATGGCTTTTGGATTATGCCTTATAGGAATAGCCAATTAGGTTGCTTGATTGTGAGGGATAGTTGGTGCTGACATGGCTTCACCATAATTAAGAGTTATTGTGGTTGTGCCATGTGGCAATTTGGGGTCCCTTATTATAAAGAAAGATTGTTATTCATTGCATATCTTTGGATTACCAATATGTGTGAGTTAGTAGAACCGATCATAACTTGTTATGTATCTTGGTAAAACTAGTCACAATGCCTGACTTATGTATTGGTATGACTTTTATTAGTGTAACCGATCCTAGGTAATCACCTAAGATGGTATGATCGATATTTGTAATTGGTGTGACCGATCCTAGTAATTGGTGTGACCGATCACAAAAGAATGTGTAATCGATCCTTTTAATTGGTGTAACCGTCCTGGAAATTGGTGTAACCGATCCGGTAATTGGTGTAACCGATCTGGTTTACTTCTTTGGTGTTGTCTTCACACACGATTGCTCCTGAGAATCCCTCTGTAAGGTCTCGAGATTTCTACTTGTGTAGAGAGTTAATCGACGATTACTTATCTCATAACTTCTACTAGAAATAGAACGATCAATAAACTAATCTAGTATGCATCCCAAATAAATCTAAGAATCACTTATAAACCCTATTGTTTATGGGTGAAAACTACTCCTGCAGAATTTGGTAATTTGGGGTGTGGATGAGGAATGAATTTATACCTTAAACAAATGCCTTTGCGCGGTGAGTGCTTGTAGATTCGAGAGATCAATGCGTGCAAGTCCGGCCTAAACCAAGAAATGGCCGTTCCAGACTTGTTTCGGTCACAAAGTGAAGGAGATGGGGTTGATCTTAGGGAGGGAAGTGAAGAAGGTGTTGAGATTGTGAAGGTGTTGGCCTGCTTATGACTTGTAACAGAAAGGTGAGAAGGCTTGTGATTGATGCAAGCAAGCTCTGGGTGTTTGAATACGTTTTTTGTATTAACACTTGGTTTTTTCGTCTCGTCCTGGACTTGTGTTGTTGTTTGAAATAGGCGGAGAACCTATTCATACAAGTCATTGAGCCTTATTCACGTCTCTCGTGGGAAGTGGAGGAAGTGGAGTAATGGAGTAGTGGAGTTGTGCGTCGGTGCCACACGACCCGTCTTTCCCACTTCTCATGTTCATCTCTAACCGTCCATGACTTCCTAACACGTTCTTGTGATGGCGCGTTGCACGCCGCACGCCGTAAAACCGCTGCACCAATACCCCAAAGATGTATCCCCCGATTTTATGACATGATTGATGTCTCGGAATGTGTGGATCGTGGATCCACGAAAGATAGCATGTAACGATGAATTGAATAATGCGTTATTCAGAAGTCGATACTTGTGAAGTATCGTGTGTATTTTATGCAGTGCATCGCATCATGGTGTGGTAAAGTGATGGGTAATTACGCCTCACCGACCAATTAACTCCCGACCGGGGTTGTATAACCAGGCTAGTGAAGTTGGACGGATGAGATGATCTTTGAGACACTCATCCGCGACCGTTAATGAAATTAGGGTTTTGAAGAGGTGCGCAAGCATCACTCTTGACTTGGTCGAAACCAAGCATGGGAAGGATTTCGGAGAGGACCGACCGGGCGTTCATGTAGATAGCATGCCGATGTACACGTCCATGTCTCACTGTCCCATGATGGTGCGATCTAGGCCACTCAATTTGACCGGCAAAGAGGAGTGGTTGAGATCGATTTTGCAATAGGAAATTGATGCCGCAAAAGGCCGCGCATCATGCTCTTTTCTGCGCGTTCCCAAGACGACCTAACTTGGTCGGTCTTGGCCGATTGGTTTGACGTGAAGATGGCAAGCTGGTGTTCATGCCTATACCGAATATCCCATTAAAATATGATCCGAGCCACCCAAATCGTCCGGCGCAGCTTGAGAGGTCAAGATCAATTTGTGGTTTGGGAGGCGTGGCCACGCTAGTTTGGGCGCACGTTTTGGATTAACCAGGCATGATATGCCTTGGCCGAACACATGAGGAGGTAGATGGGCCCACGGTGGTCATGCTGGTATGACCGGACCTGCTTAATCTTATCTGTGACCCTCCATTCGTGCCGGAGAAGATGGACGCGCGTGATGGATTGAAACCCTAATTTTGGCTTTCAAAGCCGTGCGCCATCTCTTGTTTGGGTGACAATTTTGTCACGACCAACCATGGTTGGTTTTGACCGATTGGTCAAGTGTATAGGCGGGCCCACGGTGATCGTGTTGACATGCTCTGGGCCCTTTGAATCTACATCTACACCCTCCATCTATACCTGCGAAGATGGATGGTTGAGACTGCTTTGCAACACATGTAATATGCCGCAAACCCTAATTTAGGGTTTTCCGTCCATAATGCTTGGTATGGACGGTTTTTTGGCAAGCTAGGCCAATGACCGACCATGCGGGGTCGGTCGTGGGTATTCCATACCTGCTTGGGGGTGATGGAATTGATCGGGGTCATCCAATCATGCTTATGGAGTTGGATGATGCGATCGAATCATATCCGGATCGATACTGGTCGATCGGATGCTCAATCGGGCTAGTATAACACACCGAGAGAGGGGCTCAATCGGGCTAGTATAACACACCGAGAGTCAGCCTATACGGGTATTTCGTACATGGTTTCATTATAGTGCTTGGAGGTTCGTGTTACTCAGTAAGAGTAACACTCTCTACCGTCATGCCACACCGATAATGAGTACGGAAATACAAGGTGATATGAAATTCACGGGATGGGATTGTTGCCACATGCTCCAACCCTGGAGGAATTTCATGTATTCACGAGAATGGGATTGTTGCCACATGATCCATTCTTGGTGAATTGAGTGAGGGAGTATCCAACACTTATAAATGGCTTTATCTTTTACAAGATGTCAAATAAAGCATAACTTTTTCGGTTTTTACAATTTTAACCTCAAATGAAAACCCACCATCAACATTAAGTCCCCGCCTAGCATACAATGGTTACACTATTGTGGGGTAGGCATAAGATGGTGACAGTTAAAGATAAAACTTTATGAGACAAAGTTAGATGTTACTGGGAGAGACGGGTCATCCTTGTCCTTGGAGTATGTCACGTTCAAAAGGCATCTAGGAGAGCATTCCCTAGTATGATATCGGTCTTACTGCTTTCGGTCGACCTTGATATGTCTCTGGCCGGTCGAGGGACCACTCCGTGCTTGCTCCGTTTGAATGTCGGTCTTGCAGATCGACCTTGTTATGCCCGATTAGGTCGAGGGGCTATTGCGCCTGCTTTCGCTTCGATCGTGGGGTTATGCCTAATCGACGGACCGCTGCGCCGCTTCGTTTGTGGGGCTACTGCGCCTGTTTGATCGAACGTGGGCTTGAATTTCGTGAACATGATTCCCATGACATAAGAGAACCTGCAAATAAATATGGTCCCACCATATATGCTTGATTTAACGTGGGTCCCATATCGTGTATGCCTGGTCAATGTCACCTTTATACCCGACCTCGTGCCCTTGACCAACACCCGGTCTTGAAACTTAAGCAATACCGGACTTGTGACTTGATCAATACCGGACTTGAAGCTTGAGCAATACTGGACTTGAAGCTTGAGCAAGACGGACTTGAAGCTTGAGCAAGATCTAGGACTTGTGACTTGATCAATACCGGACTTGAAGCTTGACCAATACCAGACTTGAAACTTGAGTGTTACCGGTCTCGTTACTTGATCAATACCGGACTTGAAGCTTGAGAAATACCGGACTTGTGACTCGATCAACACCGAACTTGAAACTTGAGTGATACCTGTGACTTGATCAATACCGGTCTTGAGACTTGATCAACACCGGACTTGTGAATTGATCAACACCGGTGTTTGGACCCAATACCAGCCTTGTGTACTCCAAAGTGAATGTGTGTTTCTGTCGTGTGTGACTACACATCTCACGCGTTTTTATACAAGTACTGCTCCTGTCTTTTATTGTAGAATGAAGAAAAGAACTCTTGTTGAGATGTCTTCTGGGGATAATGTTGGTGCCAAGTCAGGAGGTGTTGAAAGCTTCAAAGATATGCCGAACATTGATGATGAGTTGTTCATTGCGCCCTTGAAAATATCCGTACCACAGGATAACCCTCCTCCTATCGACTTCAGGGTTTTTCATGCTCCGCAGGGTCCTCATGAAGAATGGATGAGACATATGTTGAGCAATGAGTACATCAAAGATAACTTGACCAGAGCGCAGATTATTGATGTAGCTTGAGTGTTGAAACGACTCGAGAGGATGTTAAAGTGGCTTCTGGTGCGAACATTGAGGTGGATCCTTGAGAGAGTGTTGAAGCAGGATTCCGAAGCGAACGTGGGTCCGGAGAGAGCGTTGAGGCGGCTCTTGAATAGACCATTGAAGCAGCTTCTGCTAGAGGGAGCGTTGAAGTGTTTCCCTCTTCAGTTCGATTTACCCTTGCGAATTCCATGATTCTTGACTGACCATCTCTCTCATGTTCAAGAATTCCTTGATCCCTTGTGAAGGAACTTCATGCTCGAGCCTCGAGTCCCCAAGCGTGGTTTACATGGTTTGTTCGTAGTGGTTGTTGTCGAGCCGAGATATGGAATATCTTGGACATTGTTTCATCATTGTGGGAGTCGTGCATGTGGTGCCGGGAGTTGGAGTTGACGGACGCGCAGATGATGTTGTATCTCGGTGGTTTTCCTCTTGCTTCTTCAGGAACCGCCACATGCGGAAGGCTGAAGGTTGTATCGCCTTTGTTGGTGAGATATATGCCCCTACAAACATTATGAGGCTCTTCATTACGGCATGCCCGTTTCTTTCTATCGGGGCATATGTTGTCATAGATGAGCGTTTAACGGCTCCAGAGGATGACCAAAAGCGCGGATTCTCCAACATAGCATGATAGACATGTACCACTTGTATGATAAAGTGACTCGCCCGTGGATCTTGCTCGATATGACGCGTGGACATCGTTACCTTCTCGAGGCTACTCCCCTTGAGGTATCGGCTTTTCATCATGCTCGTACATCCTCATCTGGTTGTAGCCGCTACATCCATCCATGGAGGAGAACATGCCGTGTCCGCTGGTTGAATCTACTAACATGTCGATGTTAGGTAAAGGAGGATCGTTTTTGGAGCATCACTGTTCAAGTCTCTCGAAATCTATGCAAAGATCCCGATCTCGAACTACAACCGTTTAACCGACTTGGATCCGGGTATGACATGTAGATGATGGGTGACCAATTTTCATCTAAATCCGGCATTTCTTCATATCTCCAAGCGAATATGTCTTGGTACTCTTTGAGAAGTTCCACGAGCTTCGTGCGTTTATCCCTACTCAAGGTTGAGCCGATGGAGATAGGCCTAGAAGATTCCCCAACGATTTCAATCTCATCGATTGTGGAGTTGGTGCCATCTTGCACCGTTGTGGAGCATCTAGCACTTGTTCTTGTGGTTCGTTCGTTGTTGTAGCATTCCATTGGGTGGAGAGACTGGTAATAGTCTCCCCGCTAATTGATAATGGCGAGTGTCGGTATACCGTTTTCCCTTTCTCGGGTCACGACTCGCCACAAAAGTGCGTTCCCTCTTCGTGTGAACGTGGGTCGTGGGCTTCACAGGATGGAGAAGTATGCTTCGTCAGCAAAGATGCATCGTGGGTTTTAGCTCTCGATGATGCAAGCCGGTCTTCTTCCCGACCGACGCCCACGTGGGGAGTGGGATCCAACGAACTTGTCCGATTCTTTCGGCGGAGCTCCTCCCATATGTGCCGGTTTGGTTTCCCTCGAAGTCCGTCATTGTGGTAGGCTTCCATACGACCTGCACGGGAGAACCTTGGATGTCAAAGAGTCTTGAGAGTAATCACATTCGAAGATGCTCCTGTGTCGATAAGGGCCGTCTTGAACTCTGAATCCTTGGTGCGTGCGGTGAAATGTAGGGCACAGTTGTGAACTTCCTCTGGTTGATTGCAGCAAAATGCCTCCGTGCGCTGATTCTTCGAGAGGTGTGAAAGTTCGCATAAACTTTCCAAGAGAGAGAAAACGCTTCCGATCTACCGGCCTCGGTTCGTCTTTGAAACTATTGACTTGACTTGAGGAGGATCGTTGTGAGGATCAGTCTCCAGTATAGGAGTCTCCATGACAGGCTTCGCTCATATCTGATGTCGCTTGTTTGATCAGGTCCATGGAGGTCCGCGCCGCTGAAGTACCTTCTCCGGTGCGTTGAATGCGTTCCTCTTTTTTTTGCTTCAGGGGCTGTCACGGCTCTTGTGGAAATCGATCGATTAATGTCTTAAGAAAAGTGAGTACCTCTTTTCTCGAGTTGCGGCCATATCCGTTTGAGTCTTAGCAAGAACTTCCCGCTTCTCCATCAAGTTTGCAATGGTAATGGGGATGGTCCTCCTCTCGTCCCTCCGGCTCCTCATCCCGATGAAGGAGTGGAAGTTGTTGCTCCGGGTGACTACCGTGAGGTGTTTGGATGAGATGCCGGGATTTGCGACGTGCTCCGGTGATGGTGATCGGAGGTGTTGTAATATCACCGCTTTGAGTGATCGAGTTGAACGTTCCCATCCCTCTGTACTCACGTGTCCCTTGATTGATCTCTCCTTCCTCAACATTTCTTCTCTTAGTTGAAAGGTCGATGCGGATTGAACAGTCTTAGGGCTTCGACAAGGGTCTTGAGATATAAATCTTCCACAGGGATCCGTAAGCTGCAGGCTCCATTTCTTTATCCGGTAGACTGATGAGTGCCAAATATTGCATATTTATACATCTATTTATTGGCATTTAACTCATCTTTTGTGTTCAGAAATCAGATATTATCCCGTTTCTCGTATTTTCTTTGTTTTCAAGAATAAATGTTTGTACTGATTAATTTTGTGTTTTTAGGTAATAAATAAAGCTCGGAGAATCTGAGGAGCCAAAGGAGCAGATAATTGGAGACAAGCATCTATGGAGCATAGAGCCAAAGCCCGCGCGCAATCAGCTTGCAACCCAACAAGGAAGACATGGGCTAGAGCTACCCATGACCCGGATCCGAACCCGCTCACTCCCGAGCCGTTGAGATCTCGTCTTGTCGCATCCAACGCCGCCGCGTCCCACACATCATTTCTCGATACTTCCACTCAACACCAAAACAACCCAATACTTCCTCAACCGTTCAGATCTTCCCTGACCCAAATCCAACGCTTTCGCTCCACCCCTTCGCATCGTCTCCCTCGCCGCACCCGCTTCACAACAAAACACCCTACACCTATACCACTCGAGCAAATCCATTTTCACTCCCATCTTTCTCTTTCTTCTCCCACGATTTCTCGTAGAAAAACCCATACCCCCCTTCTTCCTTCACCCATACTCATGGCCGAACCGCCATCATTACCACCTCCATCTCATGTCGCCTTCACCAACAACTCCTCTAGCTCTTTCTCCGCCACCCTTGCATCACTTATCTCCATCCATAGCTTCTCATACCCCTTAAGCTAGGGTTGAGATGATTGAAGCTAGGGTTTTCACCAACCACCCCACATGGGCGATTCGGAGGCAAGACAAAGCGGAAATCGGGTTTGGGTCATCGTTTATTGGCTACTTTGAGTGTTTTGAGAGTATAAATTGATGTTGGAGATGAAAGAGAAAGGAGTCATGTTTTAGGGTTTGAAGTCTCTCGTAATTTTAATTTGAATTTGCTTTTATTTCCCGCACCATGTTCTAAACACTTAGCTAGAGTGTAGATGAAACCACTAATGCCTATAAAAAGTTAATTCATTGTCAAATTTCTCTTCTTCTTGTATGAATTGTGATAGGGTTATTAGCTAATTGTTGAACAAATTAGCTTGTGATGAGTGTACTATAAAAAGACACTCTATACTAGGGGTTAATTAGTGAAAGCAATTAGTAAAATTCCCACCGAGAAGCTTCCAAAGGGAGTGTAAGATTAGAATTTGTGTGTATTACCTTAGTATAGGTTTAGGAGGTGAATTCCATCACTCTAGTGCTTCCAATCTTCTGTTACAACACTCAGTGCTTTTCAAGACCTTAGCCACTGTCACAATAATTACAACTACTCAAACTTGTCGTATCGACACACAAACACCAAAATTTTCTATCATTTGCTAGAATTCAGTTAAGTAAAGCCCTTAGATCACTTAAGCACACCCAATTCTATGTGGGATCGACCTGTGCTTGCCACGCCTCCAATAGGCCTGTGCACTTGCAGTTTAAGACGTAGGATAAATCACTTTTAATCACCTACCAAGTTTTTGGCGCCGCTGCCGGGGATTTGGTAGTGTGCCCTGTGATCATTCACTTGCTTTACTGATTTTCAGTCATCCATTGTATATATGTGCTTACAATCTTTGCTCTTTTGCACTGATATGTGTTAACTTGTGTTAACTTTTGATTTTCCCGTTAACTTAGCTTAATTTAGCTTACATTTTGTTTGTTTTCTTTGCATTCTCATACCAGCATTTTGTTTCAGTAGGTTGGTTCATCTTAAGTGCATCTTAGTTAACCTCACTCCATTGCATATCACTTTCTGTAGTTGATGATTTTGTCTCAGTTAAAGCATATGCATCATTGTCTTGTAGCATCATTAGCTGCAACATATCTCCACCTCTGCACTTTAGCCTTGTGGTTTTAGCCATAACTTTATAAATATCATCTTCCCTTAGTTGTAGCTTAGTTAGTTCATCTGTGCATATCCCCTGTAACTTGGTCTGCCCTGAACAGAAAACCAAGTACAGTGGTTAACTTCAAACTGCAAAGTCTTGCTCTTTTCCTTTGATCTGTGCAACATTGAGATCTGAGATTTCTATCTTGAGTCACTGTGTACTGTGGAGCAACTGGAGGAGACAAGGCAGCTGAACCCTGTGGAGTGCCTAAACCCAGTTAATACTGGTGGTATTGGCTTCTAACTCTACTCTGAGTAATGTATGAGTGATTCTCCCTGAATGCATGATAAAGTAGAAGCTTGAAAACCCTGAGCCTCTGCAATTGTTAGTGTTCCATGATCTTTTGAATTGCCCTGTCACATATGCTTTTTGAAGATAGCACGTAAATAACCATTGAATGTACCTTGATTTCTCACGAGCCTTGCTAGCCCTGAAACGCAAGCTTGGAGCTACCTTTGCATGATAAGCTAGATACCTTGCGGCATGTTGCTCCATCTCTGGACTTTTTGACCATTCTATGACACTTGAGTGATTTGTAATTTTGAAGCTCGTGATTGGAGTGTAATCTGAGCTTACCCCGTGAAAACACCTTGAGCATGTTGTAAATGCTAGCCTTACTCATCTGCTTGATTAAATTGTGCATCTTTTGAAGTATTTATACTCTGCTAGTACTTACATTCCCGTGTTTGATCTCCAACAACTGAGGTCAACTGACCCAGTTGACATTAGCTGTGATAGCACCATTTTGCTGCAGTCTGTGTGATCTTGTGTTAAGTGATTGAACTGTTAAGTAGCAGGACTTATGAATAGCATTTAGCCTGTTGAATTTCAAACACACTACCCTGGCACATGCTTCACCATTGAGTGAGCACAACCTCAACCCAGTGCACCACACAATTTTTAACTCTTTGTTCACCTGCCAATCTGTGCAATCTGTCAACCCAAGCTGTGTTGCTATCAATTTGTGATTCTTTGAGAATCCAAGCTGTGCCGTGTGTCTCTTGTTCGGTGAGTTTGCTTTATTGTCTCCAACAATAGAAGCACTTCTCGTGTGCTTAGCCCCGTGAGAACCGCCAACCTAGGGGTGTCTTGTGTGTGTTGTATGAGCACATAAACCTGTCTTGAGCTTTAACCCACCCCCGTCGACTTGTGACCAGCCGGTCTTATGTTGATAGCACAAGTTGCACCGATCAGTGCAACAAACTAGGGTGAACATAACCTAGCACCAAC